>JAUKPQ010000003.1:0-246654 GCA_032273045.1 Chloridella minuta
AGCAGTGCAAGAAATTACGCAGATTTGGATGCGATGTTACACGTTGATCTAATTCCGCATCAGTTGAAAACAATTTAATGCTTTTAAAGCGCACGGATTAGCTTGCACACCTGCAGCCCACAAATCCGCGCGAACGGGGCGTGCGGCCAGAGTCCGGCAGGAATCGAACCGGGGACACAAGGATTTTCAGTCCTTTTTTAGGCTCAAAATGCCCTAAAATAAGCCAAAAAGGCCTCAATTCGACGGCATTTTCCTGCAAAATACAACAAAACCCCACTTTAATTTCCCCACTTTATTTGTTTACCCCACTTGGCCAAGCTGTGCTCAAAATAAGAGCGTATCGAATCTCTTTTTTGGCCAAATCAAATCCTACAATAACACCCTAAAACCAATAAATCATGGAAACAGAAAAATCAAAGTCAGAAAACAAGTCCTACCCAAAAGACAATGGATACTTCATGGAGTATTTCAAACACGAGCCAGGTCAGCACAAATTTACTGTGATAGGCTATTCTAACCACAAGAAATGTGTTATCGGACGTATTTACCCCCAATACGGTAACGGAAACAAGAAGACGACCTACATAGCCGTTGATGCGAATGATAATCCAATTTTCAGCGGAATTGACGATTTACCTGCACTAAAAAATTGTTTTAAAGAGAACGTGCAAGAGTTGACTTTAATTTCCTTAAAAGATCATTCAAATGAAAAGAAAAACGATGCTCCTGACAAAGACAGCAGGGATTCGGAAATAAAGGAGGTGCGGAAGCGGAATGTTGACAGGGAAAACGAAAGAGATATAGAGTACTAAAAGAACTAAAAAATGGAAAAGCCAATATTAACCCCGAGTGATTTTCTGAATGATACAGTCTTCATTCCACCGTTATTGTCTGGAGATCGCAATCTCGTGTTGAGTGTTTTCCAAAGAAATGAATTTGGTAAACATGAATTAATCGGAAAGGTACATAGCGTGTATCACGAGCGTAGTAAGCAAAAATTATATACCGCCCAAGACCGTGACGGCAAGCGAATATTCGCTCCAACTGCCGACGTCACTATATTAAAAAGACAATTCAAAGAATATGGTGAACGAATGGTTTTGGGAAATCCAGGCATAATGCAGTCCGAACAAGACTTGAGACAACATGAGCTACAAAAGATACGTGAACGGACAATGGGAAAAAGTAGGGGAATGGAACGTTAAACATCAAAAATAAAAGAAATGGAAGCAACAATTGATTTTAAAGACGAACCGAAACACGGTTTATTCGCAGAATTCATCATGCCCAAAAACATCGGTGATCCAGTCATCGTCAACCGCTACCTGCCCGACAATACAATCGAACAAATCGGAAGCATTTACTCTGACTTTAGTGAAGATGACGCGGTAGTGTTTACTTGCATTGATAGGAACGGCAAAGCGCTTTTTGCTTCAACACACGATTACCCGGTTGCAGAAGCTAGATTTGAGCTGTATGCGAAACAATTAACGGTAAAAGCTATTGAAACGCAAAGAGAAAATAAATCTCAGGGTTTTGCAGACAGAATACAAGAGTTAAAAAATATCCGCGACAATAGACAACAAGACAAAAACAAACAAATCAATAAATAAGAAAACCAAAACACTATGAAAACAAAAACACTAACAATCAGCACCGGATTTCACGATCCAGTTCTCGAATCCTTAATCAACAAAAAGGATGCGGAGTTCAAAGACCTTATGCGAAAGAACGGAAGGCATTTCGCAAACTCAAACCGCCCATTAGCAATGGGCGACAGTATTATTGCCTATGTCGGCGAACCTAAAGCCGGATGTGAACAGTTAATTGCACAAATCTGTCAGCACCTCCAACCTGATTCCCAAGTACCAAACGCCAAAATTGATGAAGTACGTTTTGGAGCTAAAGTTCAAAACATTAACGAAGAAATTGGAGAAAAGAAGGCTAGTGCTGGTAATATGGAGAACGAAATTAATAACTACAATCCCGGTAGTGTGCCAATACGACTTTGGATTGTTGGGATTGCAAACTTAATCATTATGATTTCTGAAGTTGTTTTTAATACAGCATCGCTTCAAGAATGGGGCGACAGCATGGCTAGTGCACTTCTTCTTTCCTTGGGAATCTCCACTGCCGTATTCTCCTATGCTCATATCTCTGCCCACATATATAAAAAACAGGCAACAAGATTAAGAAGAATAATTTGTGCAATTCTAACTATTGTGACTGTATCATTGCCTTTTCTAACATTGGCAGTACTGCGTACTCAACATCTAGCCGGCCAAGATATTCAATCCAACCCATCTGACTTTGTAAGTGTAAATATGTTTTTGTTTTTAGTTTCACTTTTACTTGCATTAATAGCTCTTCCCGAATGGGACGAAGTCAAAGACCATTTGGAAAAAAGGAGAACATACCGTGCCGTCGCAAGACAAAACAAAGAGATCAAGACTCTGAAAAAAGAGAAAGGACAAACTGTAGACATCCTGGCAGATCGCACTCAAGATAGAGTTACAATAGGTTTTTATACCAACCATTTGATTGCACGGGTCAAAAAACTCTTTCACGAACAAGTTGAAACATTTAAGTCAACTAACCTTGCTTACCGCACCGATGGCAAAACCCCTGATTGCTACTACAAAACACTACCAGAACTCGACACAAGAGATTTCAATTTCAGTATTATCACTAATAACCAAGAATCATGAAAATAATTATTCCCATAATATTTATAGCCGGTGCATTGACATTGTTTATTGCCTGCACTCAGAAAAACGTAACCTACAACGAAGTCGCACTTCTCGTTGACGTAACAGATAAAGAAATGACCGTTCCCCAAGCAAATGAAATCCTCCCAATATTTAACCTGGAACAAAGATGGAACGGGGCTGTTTTCAGCATTTCTAGTATCAGTGATATAAGCATCGCGGAAACATATCAGGTAAGTATTGACCCAAGTAATAAATGGAATAATAGCCAACCGACAAGGGATAAGGAGATAAAGAAGTTCAAAATTGCCGTGTCGGAACGAATATCCAATATTACAAAACAAGCGGGGAATAAAGATTATTCCGCTGTGTACATTGCCATATCAGCAAAATTGAATTTACTCGCCAAAAGCAATGCCAAAAGAAGGGTATTGATCGTTTACAGTGATCTTATGGAGAACACAAACGATATCAGTTTCTATAGTTACAGCGATTTAAATTTGCTTAGAACAAAGCCAGAGGCTATAGAGGGAAAGTTTGAAAAAATTGCTTCGATCCCTTCACTCTCAGGAGTTGAAGTCTATTTTGTATACAAGCCAAAAGATCTGAAAAACGATGAACTCTTCAGGGCTATATCTGGAGTGTATAAAAAAATATTAGAGGACAACGGAGCACGGGTCTACATTTCCTCTAATTTATCCAATGGGTGATTTTTTGAAGATATTATTTACAATTCTTTGGAAACTCTTTTTGATTCTATTGTGGGGATGCACAGCGATATCCGAAGTATTATTAAAAGTAATAAATGAAAAAATTAAAAATTATTTAAATAAAAAAAACTAACAATCATGCAAGAAATAATTAAAGGTTTTATGACCATATTAGAAAAAAGTTTCGAAGTAATTGTCGGGCTTATAAGTTCTGTGCCCAAGGGCAATCAAGAATACAGCTCATCTTTCGTGAGCGAAACAACTCTGTTGAGCATCTGGAATAAAGGACTAAATGTTACCGGAACAAAAAAAATGCCAATCAAAACCAGTTTCCAGAATTTTTTAGTCTGTTCTCCGACTGGCGGAGGCAAGACTTCAACAATTATTTTGCCAAATTTGTATAATGCCTCAGCGAGTTATATCTGTAATGATCCTTCAGGAGAAGTGCTGACCCAAAGCGCAGGATATCTTAAACAAAAAGGTTATGACATTAAAGTATTGAATTTTACAAAGCCACAAAACTATTTCAATCCAATTAGCCGAGCAAATAGTTCCAGCGAAATAAACAAAGTAAGTGCGATGCTTATCGAAAATACTTTAGGTGGAAAGAAAGCCGATCCATTTTGGAATTTACAGGCTCAGACCCTAATTTTTCTCCTGATAAGCATATTGAAAACACAGCCTGAAGAATACCAAAATTTGGCTAACGTGAGGCATCTTTGCAATAAGCTTTCAAGTAGTCACGAGGAAGTAGATGAACTGTTTAAACAATTTGCTAGCGACAATCTCTTTTCAGAATATACAAGTTTTATCGGCATGGAGGATAAGGTGCTTTTGTCTGTTGTTGCAAGTGCTAAATCTGCCCTGGCGATCTTCGCTGATGAATCAGTTGCTCATGTGACGTCTTCTGACGACATCGATTTTCAGAGTTTCAGGGATAGGAAAACTATTTTATATATCCAAAGTAGTGTGGCGGACATGAAGTATTACAGCTCGATTATTTCAATTTTCTTCGAGCAATTTTTCGGTTATGCTTTGTCCCGATTTCCAACTGAAAAAGAGAGTGAAATATTTTTACTCATCGATGAAGCCTCTAGTCTTCGAATCCCAACGATATCAACAGCTGTAGCCAATTGTCGTAAAATGAAATGGGGTGTAGTACTTTTGTATCAGGATTGGCAACAAGCCGTTAATCAATACGGCAAACAGGAATCTGACAGTATTAAGTCAAACTGCTATTCTCAACTCTATTTTTCAGGACAAGGTCCTGAAACTTGTTCAATGCTGGAAAATCTACTTGGTAAATGCACATACACCGATAAAGAGGGGAAAAAGACTATTAGACCGCTCATGGACAGTTCAGAAATTAGGACCATGCCAAACGATCGCGCTTTGCTTATTTGTGGAAATCAGAAACCTATTCAGGTTAAATTGACCCCGCATTATAAACAAACCGCATTTAAGAGTTATAGTCAGATTCCACCGCCACTAGTTAAAACTCAAGTGTTGTTTGAACCTGTGCAGATGTTATCCCTTAAATTTGAAAAATCACATGAGCAAGTCGCATAACAGAGGACTTTGGGAATACTTGGAATCCTGCGGTGTTTTGGAACATGGCGATGATCTCGCCTTAAAGGAAGCGAAGAAGGCATACAGGAAACAATACCTGTTAAAATACAAGCAAAAACAAAGAATCAGCAAACCGGAATTTACAGTCGGCTTTTCAAACGAAAACGGAGAGTTCAGTCGGCTAAAGAATGCCTCTAAAAAGCACAAAACTGCTATTACAGCCTTTATCCGTCAAGCGACGATGTCCTACATATCCAAAACCTATCTCGTGCCGGATAAAATGGGTTTAGCACATATCGAACAGTTGCTCGCCGATACCCTAAACGAAATACAAAAAATTGTCCGGCAGAAAGAGCGCTTCAGCTTTGAAAGGGAAATGAAATACGAAGCTATCGAATTGCAAGTTGCGAAATTGGAAAAATCTATAACTGACTTTATTTGCCAGCCACTGCCGATTGATCTTTATTTGAAAAAAGCATTAACTGCCGACCCCACACTACGGGAACAAATTTTAAACATCATTACTACACCACATGATTCTAAAAATATTGACCCGGACAAAGACACAATCGTTCCGCCAACTAATTGAATACATCACGGATAAGGAAAAGTGGAATTTGATAAACAAAGAAAACAAGGGTTTTATCGTCACCCATAATCTGCGTGGTAATACTATTCAGGAGTGGGTATCACAATACAAGGCTAACGAGCTTAATCGTAAAATGAAGCGAAGTCACAACGTATATCTGACACACGAAATTTTATCTTGGCACAAAGACGACCAAAAATATCTTACATCCGAAAAACTGGAAATTATGACAAGAGAGTATTTAAGGCTCCGTAACCCGAAAGGAATTTATGTTGCGATTCCGCATTTTGATAAGGATCATTATCACGTTCATATCTGTGCCTCTGGCATTGAATACAAAACAGGAAAATCACTACGCTTAGGGAAATCCGACTTAGCCAAACTGAAAACTGGTATACAGGGCTATCAAATTGAAAAATATCCCGAGCTGAATGCTTCCGTTGTAAAGCATGGAATAAACGGGAATAAAGCGATTACGGATGGGGAATACAGGCTTAAACAGAGGTCTGGTAGAAAGACTGACAACGAGAGTGTTTTAGAAATATTGAATAATTGTTTTCAGCAGGCAGTTTCAAGAGAGGATTTTTTCAAAAGAATGAAGGAGTGTGGCTTGTCAACGTATATGAGAGGTGATAAACTTACTGGTGTACTTCATAAAAATAGGAAACATCGGCTTGGAAGACTGGGATTTACAGAAGAAAAATTAGAAAAATTAAACAAAACTCTAATTAGGGAAAAGCAAATGAATGTAATCAGACGGAATAAAGCAGGAAAAAATTTTGGCCGAACCCGATAAATTATTGTTTGATTTCCTACTGGAAGCCTTGATAACACGCTATTTAGAAACTTTTTAACTTTTGAAGAAAAGTATCCCACAACACCTTTAATTACTTCATTTTTTGAGTAAATTTGACTCTTTGCTACCAACCGGCACTAAGCATAATAATAATATTAAATATCAAAATATGGGATATAAAAGTCCAAACGGCGCCGAGTGGAAAAAATGGGATTTACATGTTCATACCCCACAATCTTTAGTTCACAATTTTAAGCAAAAGGGTGAATTTGATGTTTGGGAGCATTATATTCAAGACCTAGAGAGTTTACCTGAGGAATTCAAGGTTATCGGTATAAATGATTATCTATTTATTGATGGCTATAGGAAAGTACTAGAGTATAAGAAAAAGGGCAGATTAAAAAATTTAGATCTGATCCTTCCTGTTATTGAATTTCGTGTCAAAAAATTTGCTGGGAATAAACAATTTAAGCGAATAAATTTTCATGTAATATTTTCTGACGAAGTTACCCCTGATTTGATTCAAAATCAGTTTTTAAATGGACTCACAAGCAAATACGCACTTTCCCCAGGTTTAAATGCCATTCAGTGGAAGGGTGTTGTAACACCAGAAAGTTTAACAGATTTAGGTGCAAAAATTAAGGCTTCAATTCCAGAAGATCAGACTGATAAATATGGCTCTGACTTGTTAGAAGGGTTTAATAACCTGAACCTTGATGAAACGGAAATAATTAAATTATTAAAAGAATCAAGTTATTTCACCGGAAAATTTCTATTTGCAATTGGAAAAACTGAATGGGATTCGTTGGCTTGGACAGATGGGAGCATTGCTGAAAAAAAAGACATTATAAACAGATCACACATTGTTTTTACTTCTTCTGAAAGCCCCGAAGCGTATTTTAGAGCTAAAAATAAATTAACTGAACAAAAGGTCAATGATCTGTTGCTTGATTGTAGCGATGCTCATTACAATTCGGATAGTACTGACAAGGATAGAATTGGTAATTGTTTCACATGGATAAAAGCAGATAGGACATTTGATGGTTTAAAGCAAATAGTTAATGAACCAGATCGGGTTTTCATTGGCGATATTCCCGAAATTCTCACTCGAGTTCAAGCCAACCAAACTAAATATATTGAGTCAATAACAATTAAACGAATACCTGATTATAAGCTGAACGAAGAATGGTTTAACGACACTTCCATTCCATTTAACCAAGAGTTGGTAGCTATTATCGGCAATAAAGGGAATGGAAAAAGCGCAATTGCCGATATACTAGGTTTTTTGGGGAACACAAAGAATAACGAACATTTTTCCTTTCTTACAACCGAAAAATTTAAGAAGGCTGGTCCTAATCGTTCACAGTCTTTCGACGCGTCTCTAAAATGGAAGTCAGGCGACATAGATAGCAAGAACCTGAACGACAAGATTGCATCTTCAGCATACGAGAAAATAAAATATATTCCTCAGAATTATTTAGAAAAACTTTGTAATGATAATCAAACAGCTTTTGAAAATGAATTACGAAAGGTAATTTTTTCACATGTTTCGGAGGCTGACAAGTTAGGGCAGGTGAGTCTTGAGGACTTAATTAAATATAAGAGTGAAATAATATTACAAAAAATAACTTTAATTAAGGATGATCTTAAGTCTATTAATGAAAAAATAATAGAATTAGAAAAACAGCGTTCCCCCGAATCTAAAAACGCTGTTTCAGAAAATCTAAGGACAAAACAAGCCGAATTAGAATCGCTTAAAACTATAAAACCCACATTAGTAGCTGAACCATCTGCCAGTGACGATATAAAAACAAAACAGCAGGAATTTAATGAACAAATAACAAAGAATCGGGAGGATTTAGGAAAAATAGATGACGAAATAAATGCAAAAAATGCCACCAAGCTTACTTTAAATATTGAATTATCTGAATTAAGAAAATTCCAACAGGCTATAGGTATTTTGCAGGGCCAATTTGATAAAGTAAAAACGGACTATAGAGCTACTGTTCAAAAATATGGCTTTGATATTGATAAAATCATATCGTTAACTTCAAATCTATCAGACATTGCGAGTAGAATAAAAAAGATTGAAGTAGATGTGTCTGAAATTGACAATCAACTAAACCCGATCATTCCTGAGTCTTTGGCTTTCAAAAAAGTAAGATTAACGGGGGCTATCAAAGAGATTCAAGCCAAAATGGACGAGCCGTCGAAGCTTTATCAGCAATTTATTGAAGCGACAAAGACATGGCAGTTGAAGGAAGCAGAATTAATTGGTAGCGCGGAAATGGAAGGTTCAATTAAGTTCTACGAAACTAGAATAAAGTATTTAACTGAACAATTACATTTAGACATTGAAGCTTTAAGGAATCATAGATTAGAAAAAACTAAAGACTTATTTTCCCAAAAGGCAGAAATAATAAAAACATATAAAGAACTATACAGTCCTGTAACAGCATTTATAAACCAATATAGTAGCCTTACAGTGAATTATCCTATCACTTTGGATGTTTCTCTTAAACTAACTGGCTTTTCCGATAAGTTTTTTACTTATATTTCACAGGGCGCAAAGGGTAGCTACTACGGGAAGGAAGACAGTGTCAATAAACTAACTGCAATTATAGATGTCACAGATTTTAGCTATGTGGAAAGCGTTTCAGAATTTGTAACAAAGATTATTAATTCATTGGATTTCGACGAAAGGGAAGGTTACGAGAGACAAGACAGAGAAATAGAAAATCAAATTAGAAAAGGGTTTTATCTTGATTTTTACAATTACCTTTTTGGTTTAGAATATCTAGTCCCTGGCTACGAGTTGAAACTGGACAACAAAAGCGTTTCTTCTCTATCACCAGGAGAAAAAGGAGCGCTACTACTTATTTTCTATTTGATATTGGATAGGGACGAGATTCCACTTATAATTGATCAACCAGAAGAAAATCTTGATAATCAAAGTGTCTTTAAAATTCTTGTCCCATTTATCAGGGAAGCAAAAAAGCGACGTCAAATTATTATTGTTACACACAATCCCAATTTAGCAGTAGTGTGTGATGCCGAACAGATAATTCATGTGATAATTGACAAAGCTAACGGCAACAAAGTAGACGTTCACACTGGTGCAATT
Organism: Chloridella minuta; assembly: GCA_032273045.1. Lineage (NCBI taxonomy): Eukaryota > Xanthophyceae > Mischococcales > Pleurochloridaceae > Chloridella > Chloridella minuta. The sequence goes on from JAUKPQ010000003.1 coordinate 9,497, forward strand.
GAAAGTTTGAAAATAAATAATAAACTCGTGGAAATTTTAGAAGGAACGCTACCTGCCTTCAATAATAGGGATCTGAAATACTCAATTACAAAGGAGCAGAAGAGTATTTAGGATATACAAAGGAGCATTTCCACACTTCTTTTTTTTACTAAATTTGCTATAATAGACTACAGATAATAATACCCAGGATGAAAACCCAAAAAGGAGAAAAAACAATGAACGGAGAGTCACTGAATATAATGGAGGACAATGTCGAACAGCTAAAACTGCTTTTTCCAGACGTCTTTTCGGAGGGTAAAATTGACTTTGAAAAATTCAAAGCCACATTTAGCGATAATATTAATTTTTCCAACGAAAGATACGTCTTAAACTGGGCAGGCAAAGGCGATGCTTTCAAAGTATTACAAGTCCCAACAACCGCCACATTAAGACCTGTTCCTGATGAATCAGTCAATTTTGATACCACACAAAACATTTTTATCGAAGGAGAAAATCTGGAAGTTCTAAAAGTTTTGCAAAAAGCGTATTACGGAAAAGTAAAATGCATAGTTATTGATCCCCCTTATAATACAGGTAATGATAGTTTTATTTATCCTGATAGTTTTAAAGAAAATAGAGCTGAATACGAAAAGCGTATTGGAGATAAAGACGAAGAAGGTCATTCAATGAAAGAAGGTTTGTTTAGAAAAAATAGTAAAGACAGTGGACATTTTCACAGCAACTGGCTAAGCATGATGTACCCGCGTTTGTTTCTTGCAAAGAATTTGTTAAGAGATGACGGGGCGATCTTTGTTCATATTGACGACAATGAAGTTCACAACTTGAGATTATTGATGAATGAAATTTTTGGTGAAGAAAATTTTATCGCCAACATAATATGGCAACATAGCGTCCAACCTAAAGGTTATTCCGGTAAATTTTCTGTTCATCACAATTACACCCTTTGTTATCAAAAGTCAGCTTCATTTGAGTTACAATCATTTGAAAGAACGGATGAGCATAATAAAAGTTATTCTAATTCTGACAATGATCCTAAGGGATTATGGAGGACGGGTGATGTCAGGAACGCGTTATACCGGCCAAACCTTATATATGACATTTTAACCCCTTCAGGAAAAATCATTAGCCCTCCGAAAAATGGATGGAGATGGAGTAAGGAAACGATCCAATTGAAGATAAAGACTGGCGAAATTGTCTTTAGCGAAGATGAAACTCGTATCATCAGAAAAATCTATCTTTCCTCAGTTGACGGTAGAACCCCGGAAACAATTTGGTTTGGCAAAGATGTTGGAACTACAAGGGACGCGTCAGAGGAGTTGAAAGATCTTTTCGATGGCAATTCTCCGTTTGACACACCTAAACCTTCATCGCTTATAAGAAAACTCATCGAATTAACCAATGATTCAAATGATGATATTATTTTGGACTTCTTTGGTGGTTCTGGTACTACCGCCCAGGCGGTATTAGATTTAAACAAAGAAGATGGAGGTAATCGCAAATTTATCATAGTACAACTTCCTGAATTATGTGATAAAGATAGCGATGCTTATAAATCAGGTTTCAAAAACATAGCTGACATATCAAAGGAGCGTATTAGGAGGGTAATTAAAAAAATAGAAATAGAACGAACGGAAAAACCAGGAATGTTTGATGTTGATAAACTAGATTTAGGATTTAAAGTATTCAAACTTTCTTTATCAAATTTCAAAATTTGGAGAGGCAACGAAATCACTGAAGAAAATTTGCAACAACAATTAGCTGTTTTTACCGATCCTGTGAGTGAAGGTAGCCAAGAGAGAAATATGCTCTACGAACTAATGGTAAAAGCCGGGTACGAGCTTACTGATAATGTGGAGAAAAAAAATAAATTCTATTCTATAAACGATGGAGTGTTGGTAATTGTTTTGGAAGAAATGAACAAATCTATTATTGATAAAATAATTGCCTCTAAACCTAAGAAAGTCATAGCCCTTGATAATCTTTTTAACAATAACGATCAACTTAAAACAAATACAGTATTGCAGATGAAGGATTCAGGGATAGACTTTAAAACGATATAAATCAGTGTAGTTAAAAGAAAAACATATGAAATTACACTTCGATAGCAATCAAAATTATCAAATAGAAGCAATAAAATCTATTACTGATATATTTGAAGGGCAACCTTTAAACAATGGCGATTTTGAATTTACAATGACAGCGACTGGTGCTTTGCTTTCTGAAAATGGTTTTGGAAATAATTTTGTTTTGACGGAAGATCAGGTTTTGGAAAATATAAAAACCATCCAACAACGGAATGAAATAAAAAATAAAACAGAAATATTAGATGGGATGAATTTCTCTGTGGAAATGGAAACAGGCACAGGAAAAACGTATGTTTATTTGAGAACGGTTTATGAATTGCAAAAGCTTTATGGGTTTAAAAAATTTGTAATTGTAGTTCCTTCAGTGGCAATCAGAGAGGGAGTATTAAAAAATCTGCAAATTACGCATGAGCATTTTCAATCTCTGTATGATAAAACTTCAATCAATTTTGATGTTTATGATAGCAAGAAGGTTTCCAACATTAGAGGGTTTGCTTCCAGCAATGCTATTCAAATACTGGTGATTAACATTGATTCTTTTGCGAAAGATGAAAATATCATCAACAAGCCAAATGACAAGTTGACTGGTAAAAAACCAATTGAGTTTATTCAAAGCTGTAATCCTATTGTTATAGTGGACGAACCTCAAAACATGGAAACGGATATTCGTAAAAAGGCAATTCAACATCTTAACCCACTTTGTACATTACGATACTCTGCAACGCACACCAATTTGTACAACCTCATGTATTCATTGAATCCAGTAAAGGCCTATGATTTGGGGCTTGTTAAACAAATAGAGGTTGACTCGGTTATGAGTGAAAATGATTTTAATTCTTCCTTTATTCAGTTGGAATCAGTAACCCGTACCGGAAATAGCATCAAAGCCAAAGTAAAAATTGATGTTAATACACCCCAAGGGATAAAACGAAAGTCAATCCAAGTAAACAGAAATAATCTTGACCTATTTATTTTATCAGGTGAAAATCCAAAATATGAGGGTTTAAAAGTTTATGAAATTGATTTCGGAAATGAGCAGATAGAATTAACAAATGGCATTATCCTTAAAATGGGTGAGTCACAGGGCGGAATGAATGATGAAGTAATGAAATTTATGATCCGCAAAACTGTGGAAGAGCACCTAAAGAAAGAAAAAGCATATAAAGACAAAGGTATTAAAGTGCTTTCTCTTTTCTTTGTTGACAAAGTAAAAAACTATCGAGAGTATGATGCAACAGGTATTCCGCTCAAGGGAAAATTTGCCGATTGGTTTGAAGAAATCTATAAACATGAAGTTGAAAAGCCTGTTTATAGGGGTTTGATTTCTTCCACAGTAGAAGAAGTACATAATGGTTATTTTTCTCAAGACAGCAAAGGCAGGGTGAAAGACACAGGTGGAGAAACTCTGTTAGATGATGACACATATAAGTTAATTATGCAGGATAAGGAGAAATTACTTGACCTGGCTACTCCGCTTCGCTTTATATTCAGTCACTCCGCACTTCGCGAAGGATGGGACAACCCCAATGTTTTTCAAATATGTACATTAAATGAAACTAAATCGGAAATTAAAAAACGGCAGGAAATTGGAAGGGGATTACGCTTAGCAGTAAACCAATCAGGCGAGCGTATTTTTGACCGAAACGTCAACAAGCTTACTGTAGTCGCTAATGAACGTTATGAAGATTTTGCAAAAGCATTACAACAGGAAATTGAACACGATTGCGGGGTGGATTTTTCAGAAAGGATAAAAGATAAAGGGAAAAGAGAAAAAGTAAACTTGCGCAATGGCTTTGAAGCTGACCCTAAATTCCTGGAGATTTGGGATAAGATAAAATTTCATACTAGGTACAGCGTCGAATACAAAACGGATGAACTAATTAGTCTTACAGCAAAGGCGGTCAAAGCAATGCCGGAAACGAAAAAACCGACAATTAAATCTACAAAGAAGAAAGTATTGATAACTGATGAAGGTGTTTCGGGGCAACTTATAAGCGATAGCGGGGACGACGACAATGTTTTGGAGTTTGAAATTCCGGATATGTTGACATATGTTCAGGGAAAAACCGAATTGACCCGAAGTACTATTTTAGAAATATTGAAGAAGTCCGGTAGAATAAATGACCTACTTCTTAATCCTCAGTTATTTATGGATAATTTTGTGAGCGCCACTAAATCTGTGTTGTATGAATTGATGATTGAAGGTATCAAGTATGAAAAAATAGGAAACAAGGTCTATGAAATGAAATTGTTTGAGGATAACGAGCTTGAAATATATCTCGATCAGTTTACCCATACGGTAACTGTACCAGACAAAACTATTTACGAAAATTATGTTCCGCTTGATTCTAAAGTTGAAAGTGAATTTGCCAAAGACTGCGAAAGCAGTGAAAATATTGAATTTTACTTTAAACTTCCTTTCTGGTTCAAAATTAATACGCCAATTGGCACATATAATCCAGATTGGGCGATTGTGTTCAAGGGAGAAAAGAAAATCTACTTTGTTGCCGAGACAAAAGGAGAAGGGCAGGAATTAAGAGGTAGTGAAAAAATGAAAATAAAATGCGGTACAGAACACTTTAGGAATTTTGAAAATGTTGTATATAAGCGGGTTTCTAAGGTAAGCGAATTAGGCTCGTAGTTAGAAGAACTAAGCGAGTTTATTAGTTTAGATCAATTTGAAACAGAAATCCAGACGAAAAAAACTCAAAACTCAATTATCGAAATAAAGGATTTTTGAATTAATTTATTCTGATATAATAATATACAGCAACATTTTTCGGTCTTGTTTCTGCACCACCATAAGGAGCTGATGTGTAAGAATTATCACTTCCATAGCCCGTATTTGGACCATTGCCAGTCCCACCGCCACCTACCCCATGCCTATGAGACCGAAGTTCATCGGCCTGATAACTGCCAACGCTTCTGGTCCCCTCAGGGTCCATCCTATCTGCATTAACTGCGGAATTTTCGTTTCCGTCAAACTTATTTAGTCCTCGAAGGAAAATGCCTCGTAAATCGGGCACGCTTGCAATTTCATTTCCATATTTAGACCCTTGAACATTCCTACCGTCACAAGGAGCCCACTTTGATTTTGTTAAATCGAGTGACCCGTTCATGTACATAGATTTAAATTTTTCAAAATTGAAGGTAGAGGCAATAATTGTACCCAATGGTATATCTCCAAAAATTTCCTTTTCTTCTTCATCCAAATCTTTAGATTGTTTTCCAATTCCATTTATATCTATTGTAATAGTTGCGCGAGAGTACTTATCCTTCCGTTTATAGGTTTGCATAAGCCTATAGCCGGCGCTTATGATTGCTCCGTTATAAATCCCCGTTGACCCAATAGGAATCATGCCCACTAAATTTACTGATATAGTTTTTGACTTCCCATATTCCTCGGTGGTTTTCGGCACCCACTCTAGGGTTACAATGAATTCGTCTTTTTGATCTCCTTCAATGGAAATTTGAACACTTTTACCACCTTCTAGACAAGCCCTATACGCTTTGATAGCCTCTTTATTTACCACACGAGCATAAAGGGTTTGCATTGACTTTTGAGAGTATACTTGAGTTTCCTGAAACTGCTTTTTTATTCTTTCATATTCAGATTTATCCTCAGTTGATACTTCTGTTTTATTATAACTTAAATAGACTGCTTTTATTAATGCCGTGATGCCTGTTTCCGAGTTAGACGCTGCGATATATCTTTTTTGAGTTTCAGAGTCCATGTTAAAAAATGAACTAAAGGACGAATAAGTATCCTCACTTTTTGAGATTGAATACGTATCGTATGCAAATTTTTCTAAGTCCTTCCCACAATCTGTTTGGGAACTTAAAACAAAAGTTTGAAAAAGATTAATTAAGATTAAAGTAGGTATTGAAACGAAGTTTTTCATACAAAGTGGGATTAAATAGAAATATAAATGTAAAAAACATTTTTTTTAATTAAAATTTTGGCTTGTGATCGATTTTTTAAAATAATGATAAATTAATCTTGAGTCGATAATTACCTGAAATCTTTGAAAATTACAGCATTCTTTGATAAAACCAGAATTGAGATCAGGGCAAATTTGCCGGGGTTTCAAGGGGTTTACCCCTTGACCAGATCGCGAGTTGTACCGAACAACAAGCTGGCTTTGCCAGCAGTTGTCGGTCAACTCGCTATCTGGCAAAGTGTAGCGACTGAAAATTTTGGACTTGTACCTCAGAAAAAGCCAAGAAGATCTATTCCTCAAACCCTTTAAAAAATTGCTCAACAGTCAAGTCTAGGGCATTACAAATAGTTGCAATAGTATGAAAGGTAGGATTGGTTCCTCCTTTTAATAATCGGCTCATATGCGATTCTTCAATTTCAGTTAGTCTGCATAATTTCGCCTGGCTTACACCTTTTTTTTCTAATACGTTCTTGAGATGTTTGCCAAACCTCTTTTGATAGTGTTCTTTATCCTTCATCGCTTTACTCATCCGGCAAACAATGACGAAAATTTAACGTAAAAAATACTTACCATAAATGGTAAGTATTTTCTTTTTGGTTATTTTCGTTCTTCAACTTTTAAAACCCAACACTATGAAAACAAAATCCCGGCTCCCCCTAGTCATTTTGTGCCTATCGCTGGCACTTGGCTGTAAGAAAAAAGACGAAAAGAAAAACGACCCTCCTATGCCCTCTAACGTACCAACTATAATAACGGGGGGTGTGTCGGTCATCAATGCGACTTCGGCAAGCGCCGGAGCTACTATAACCTCTGATGGAGGGGGAGAAATCCTAACAAAGGGTGTAATCTGTGGTACCGACCCTAGCCCGATCGTTAATAGCCAAACAATAACAAGCAATGGGGGAAACAACTTTACGACCATGCTAACTGGGCTAAAGCCGAACACCACTTATTATCTATGGACTTTTGCTACCAATAGAGCTGGAATTGGAATGGGTTATGGGGTACAATTCAAAACTTACACTGGCACAGTAACAGACATTGATGCGAACATCTATAACACAGTAACAATCGGCAACCAGGTCTGGCTTTCCGAAAACTTGAAAGTAACCAAGTACCGCAATGGTGATCCGATCACGAATCTAACCGATAATACACAATGGGGTGTTTTAACAACAGGTGCCTACTGCAATTACAGCCACAATACTTCAAATGTTTCCCCTTATGGTCGGCTATATAATTGGCATGCCGTAAATGATAACAGAAAGATTGCTCCAACCGGTTGGCACATTCCTAGTGATGCGGAATGGCAAACACTTAACGACTACATCTATACTATAAATAATGGAGTTTATCCTGTGAAATCACTGGCGTCAACATCAGGATGGAAAGGAAGTACGACTGCCGGATATGTCGGGAATGATCAGGCAGATAATAACATTACTGGTTTTACAGCCGTTCCGGCAGGCTATCACAGCAAGGACGGAACTTTTTACTATCTATTAGAAAAAGCCGGATTTTGGACAGCAACAGAAACGACTCCAACAAAGGCTAATTTTCGGGGCATCAACCATGATTGGGATGCCGTTATCAAAAGCGATGCTTACAAAGAATTCGGATACTCTGTTCGCTGTGTCAAAGATTAGTTTTCCACAGTTGCAATAAAAATGGCTCAGAGTTACAATTATATTTGCTATAGCAATTAAAAATTAATAACACTCGTTGCCCTTAATTGGGCTCTCCAGTGCGAACTGGAAAGAACGAACAACGAGATCTTATGCAGACCTGGGCTAAACCTGTCCTCATTTACTTTTCTGACAGTCTATGCTAGGTTAATGAAGTCTATGATTTTATTCATAGTTCCATTTTACTTCCTTTATTGGTTGTTTTAATGCTTAAGGTCCGCCGGGTTCGTTCTTGGCGGGCCTTTTGAATTTATGATTGAAAAAATAAAAGAATTTATTGCATGGAAGGGGACATACGCTCATAGAGCGAGTACAAATTACAGACTATGGCTAGAATACTTTTTGAAAGTGAACGGATGCAAAGAAATAGAAGAATATACGATAAATGATGTTGTGAAATATCATCAATGGCTTGACACTCATTACAGCCAGTGCAGTGTCCAATATGGGATGGTTGTTCTAAAAAACTTCTTTACTTATTTTAAATTGCGCGATTGCAAATGTATTTCGCCAGCATTAATAAGACTACCAAGAATAAATATCAAATCTCACAGGGCGATTAAAGAAAGTGAGTACAAAAGGGTAGTTGCGACGATTCCAAAGGACGGATTTATGTATTTGAGAGACAATCTGGCCATCCATTTGTTATGGGATACTGGAGTTCGGGTCTCTGAACTATGCGATCTTGATCTCTCACAAATAGATGAAAACAGAACTTCGACTGTTATTTACACTAAAAAAACAGGTAAAAAAAGACAGATCGTCTGGTCCGCTGAAACCCAAGAATTACTAATGAAGTATATACCCATGCGAATGAGTTTGGAAAAGGTGAGGGGATCATCCCTGTTTGTTGGTCAAGTTCCTGGCAAAGATTGGAGCATTCGTATTGCCCCAAGAACTGTACAGCGTATCGTCAAATTTTACGTTAGCCAGGCAGGAATTAAGGAACGGATTACGCCACACAGCTTTCGCCACGGATGGGCTCATAAGCGTAGAGACAACAATGCTCCTTTGTCTTTCATTCAAAAAGGACTAGGGCATATCAATCCTATCTCAACCTTCATTTACGAACAATATGACGATCTGGAATTTGAAGCAAAAGCGGTCGGATATTTGAAAGTGGCATAGCTATCCACAGATCTACTTGCGTATAGTTTTTCTCTATGTTAACCTTAAAACAGGCATTCGACAAATCAATACGCATTTGTTTATCTGGTGATTAAATACTTTTCTGAAAGGGCACCGTCATTACTGCTATATTGGATATAGCAATTTAAATCTAAGGGGTATGTCGCACAATATATCTTAGAAATGGCGAAATGGCTTTAACGAAAGTATTTTATATCTCTAACAAAAAGCGTAGTGATTTGTACAAAGTGGCCTGCGGAGTTGCTGTATCAAGGACAGCAGAATTGAGGTTGCCATTATTTTGGCCCTTCCATATTCGATGGAAAAGGAACGAACAATGTCAATTCAAATTAAGCTTTAAAGCAACCCAACTCCCCAGACCACTGTGACATGCATGCACAGTATTGGTCGTCTTTATAATTAAAATATAAAACTCTCCATGCCAAAACTATTTGATGTATTTACCCGAAAAATTTACGAAGAAAACGGGGAAAGAAAAGCAAAGTTTTACAAGGCCGGATATGTGAAAGAAACAGAAAAGGGTACAAAATTCCTCCGTCTTTTTCATCAACCCGATACCGACTTTTTCATTTTGGAAAATGATGCCGGCCTAAAACAGATTCCATTTTAAAATCACTTCATTATCAATTAACCGAACACCACGATGCAACCACGCACCACGCCTGTTCCTAATTACTTTCTTGATACCTATGTAAAAGAGCTCAAATCTGCTGAATTAAAAGTCATCCTCATTGTGATCCGTCAAACCCTGGGTTGGTCGGACAAGTTGGGAGCGCTCGGTCGAAAAGAGAAAGACTGGATTTCTGGCAGTCAATTACAATCAAAAACTGGATGTTCTCGCCGGGCCATTTCTTCTGCCACAGATGTACTTGTCAAAAAAAACCTTATTCAAGTCCTCGATGGTGGGGGAAATATTTTAGACCTACCTGAACACCGCCAAGGAAAAACCAAACTTTTTTATCGCTTGGCTTCCTCTGTGTATAACTCAGGGGAAAACAAAGTGTACATCACCCCTACTTCTGCAAAATTTGCACAGGACATGAGCAAAAAAGTAACAGCACTTGGGCAAAAATTTCTCATAACAAAAGAAACAATACAAAATTAAATCTTACAAAATAATTACTAAAAATCCAATGACCATACACCAAGAGATCAAAAAAACATTAAAAGAAAAAGGAAAACACATCATCACCGAAACAATCGCACCGCAATTAGAGGTCAACATTAAAGAGTACACTAACGATATATTATCGGGAATGACGACTCTGGAAAGATCAAATGAAAGGCAGGTTAATAGGACTTACAATCGCATTTATACGGACTTAATAGGTCAAACAATCAGGTATCTTTTTAAACTGCAAGGTGAAACAAAAAATAAATGTCCGCTAAACCAGTAATGAAACCGCCCCTTACTTATTACGGTGGCAAGCAAAAACTCTCCAAACTCATACTTTCCCTAATTCCTGTGCATCATCTATACTGCGAACCATTTTTCGGGGGAGGAGCAATCTTCTTTGCCAAATCGCCGTCAAAAGTAGAAGTCATTAATGACGTAAACAGCGAGCTTATCAATTTTTACAGAGTAATTAAAACCAAATTCGGCAAGTTAGAAAAAGAGATAAAATACACATTGCACAGCCGTGAGTATCACAATTACGCAAACGTTATCCTGAATAATCCAGCTCTATTCGATGAAATTAAACGGGCCTGGGCCGTCTGGACAAGTGCCAATCAAAGTTTCGGCTCTATCCTCGGGAGCACATGGCGATGTGACTTTAAACAGAATTCATCCGCTGTTCGAGTGTATTATAAAAGAGAGGAGTTTGACAAGCAATATACTAAGCGACTAGAACAAACACAGATCGAATGCAAAGACGCACTGAAACTTATCAAATCTTTAGAACGCGACAAAACAGCTTTTTTTTACTGTGATCCACCGTATTTCAATTCCAATCAGGGATCATACAAAGGATACACTGAACGTGACTTTGAAAACCTGCTCGAACACCTGGTTAAAATCGAAGGAAAATTCCTGCTGAGTTCCTACCCCTCACCCCTGCTTGAAGAGTATGTCAAAAAGTATGGGTGGAACACAAAAGAGATAAAAATGCAGGTGCTTGTTCCTTTAAATCGCCTAACGAAACCAAAAATGAAAATCGAAGTATTAACGGCGAATTATAAGATATAAAACTTGCTTTTTGCCGACAAATTGGTATAATTCTTTCATGAGAAATATTATCCAGTTTTCAATTCAAAAAGGATTAGACGGGTTTTATATTGCTTCTGCTAGAGATTTTGCAATATTTACGCAAGGTAAAACGTTGGAAGATTTAATAAAAAACATTATGGAAGCTACTCAGCTTCATTTTGAGGATGCAGATCAACTCGAAGACAAGATTAGCCCAACACCCTCTATTTATATTAACTACGAACTCCCGTTTTCACTCCATGCCTAAACTGAAAAGTTTATCAGGAAAAGAAGTAATTAGATTTTGTGAGCAGTATGGTTTTACATCTCGCGGAGGGAAGGGAAGTCACGTGAATATTGTGCGTCTAGTAGCCGGAAATAAACAAGTAGTGACGATACCCGACCATAAAGAAATCGATAGAGGCACTTTACAAGCTATTTGTCGTCAATTGATGTTATATTACATCCCTGAACAGGCATTAAAATCATTCTTCTATACAGGTAATCAATAAAAGCCATCACATTGTGACGGCTTTTTATTTCACTGAACCTTAACCTTGGGCTTTGATGATCCTTTTGAGCAGGGCGATGACCTCATTTAGCTTTTCCTCATTCACAATAACAATAGTACACGCAGGCCCATTTCCATTCCAAAATTGTTGGACCTTTGGAGTAAGGGTTTTAACCTCATGGTGCTTGATCTGCTTGCGGGTTTCTTCTTCAGGATTAGCCACAACTAAAGTCATCTTCTTTTTGCCAATCTGCACCCAGGCAAGATTTTTCCCTTTACGGATGGAAATGTATAATGCTTTAGCATTAAACTCCACACTTCCATCAAATTGAAGAATGCTATCCTTGATCTTTGTATAAATCTCCTTTACTTCTTCAGACACATCACCCAAGTGATCAGCCTCTGACTCCTTTTTAGGCTTGTCATTTCTACTCTCCCTTTTCTTTGATTTTTCCTTACCAAGACTGGCAAAATCAGGAATCAAAATACATAGCGTAGTGTTGGAATCAACAAAGGTTTTAAGCAATATTTGTTTTACAGATCTCCACTCATAATAGGTGTCCATGATTTGTAGCACCTCTTCAGTTTCTCTGTCTGTTACCAACAGTACATATGATCTCCTTATTACTGCTTCCTGAAGGTGCTTAATGATGTCACCCTCGAACCGTATTTGAAGTCCGGCTTTTAACGACAAGTTTTCGTTGATGGTTGCACAGATGAAGTTAAGCAATAGTACCTCCGAATCTCTGCTGTTTAGGAACATAAGTATTTTAGTTGTTCGGTTCAAGGTTTCGCCAGACTTCAATGACTGATAAATGTTGAGGAAGTAAACGACCGGCAAATCCAGATCGCTAAAATCAATCAAAAGGTGAAAGGGTAGGTCATGACTCCTGGCATCAGCAATAAATGTGTGTTCACCGAACAACAATTTGTGGTTACGACATACAATTTCCTCAAAAACATCTTCTTCCTTAATAAAATGTTCTTTAGCGCTTGATCCATACACCGGCTGAGGGTAAAGTGTATTGTCATTTAAAATTAGGGCTTTGCTCAGGTCAATGATCTGACTTGGCGTTTCGTCATTAGTTGATTCTGTTTCCATGTTTTAGGTTTTTTATTGTTTATGATTATTTAAATGTTCTATTTTCACATACAATAACTCCGAAATGGAAAAGCACAAGAGGGCAAATAAAAAAACCTGTGTATAACAGGTCTTTTAAATTTTAGTATTACAAAATCATGTCATCTGCAAACGAGAAATAAGATTCAGCGGTAATGATCACGTGGTCAAGGATCGTAATATTGTGGATTGCTCCCTGCTCTTTCAACCTTCGGGTTATAGTTTTGTCCTGTTCGCTGGGGATCAAACCGCCAGATGGGTGGTTATGAGCTAATACGATCCCACAGGCAAGACATTTCAGAGCAATAGCAAAAAGTAACCTACCATCAACAACTGTCTCACTGATTCCACCCTGAGAGAGCTTTCTCCAACCCAAAACTCTATTACCGCGATCTAATAACAGGAAGTAAAACTCTTCCTGCATTTCAATACTGTCACTCCAAATCTCCCTAAACAGAACAACTGCATCATTTGAAGAAGAAATTTTGCGCCTTTCTGACGCCTTTACTCTTGGCTTATAAAACACCTGTATTTCCGCAATGTTGCAGATTGTTTCTTTTATCTTTTGCATTTCATTTTTTTAAAAATCTGATTTGAGATCAGCATAACTCCGAAACAAAAAAGCACAAGCGTGGAATAGAAGAGGGCTGTGAATAACATTAACTTAACGTTCACTGCTGGCGAATAATTTATTTTCCAATAATTAGTTTTTTATTATAGATTTGGGAATTACTCACATTGAAAAATCACTTACAAATTATGGTGGAAGAAATAAATAAGACTGACCTTGTTCTAAAGGCTCTATATGACCAACGGGCAAAAAATGGAATGATCCCAATCATTGGTTCGCTAAAAGCCCTAGGTAAAGATCTATCAACGGAAGAGTTAAGCCCAATAGCAGAAAAACTGGGAGAAACGCGATATGCTATTTTTCAAAGTATACCAAAAGAAGTAGATCAGAAGGGTACAATAACGCAAAGGGGAATAGGCTTTGTTTTAACAAGTTCTTTTTCCAAACCCGGAACATCAATTTTAAAACTCTAATACTGTTATTAAAGTTAAGTTTGTGTTATTAATACAGTTTAAAGATGTTACTTTGTAAGTTCGGTTGTTCGAAACTCGTATCTTAGAAATTATTTAAATCAGGTTTCGTATGAATTCCACAGATGAAGATATGGATACAAAAAGGGAGCTTATCCAAGTTCTTCTGGCTGTAGCCTTTATAGTTTTGTTCGTGCTTTACTGGGGCTTTTTCAAATAAGAATTTCCAGGTAAATAACTCAACGATTAAAATCTAATTTAGATAAATCCAAAAAAGTGGATTTGGTCTGGGCAGGGAAGTTATTCTAGGAAAAGTTTAGCTCCCTAAAAAGAGCTAAAAACTTTTACTGGAAATAACTGCAGGAGGTATTTAACTTTATCGACATATTAAGTTACGAAAGTGTAGACACACGCGCATTGAAAACGGGAGAAAATGACCTCAAGTTTATGATATCTGCATATATGAAGAAAGTTAATATCGGTTGAGAGATTAAAGTTGTTTTTAGTAAGACTCCGATGACAATGGTAGAATTTACCAAACAACTTCGCGTCAATCGTCAGACTGGTTATCAAATCTTTAGACAAAAAAGCATGAAAACAGATCGTTTATTTAAAATATGCGTTATACTTAAGCATGATTTCTTTAAATATTATTCAGACGCTCTAAACTTAAAGAAACAATAAAAACCCCCACTCTTTTTTGAGCGGGGGCCGGTTGTTTCAGAGTTTTGCTCTGTCCTTGGTAATAATCATAGATTACAAACCACAGGTAGATATAATCTTAACTCAGTATTTTTTATTTGCAAGCCTAATTTTACTGCCCTTAACCCGTAAAGTAGAATTGTTACAATTCAATTCTAATAAAGATAAAGAATTCATAAGAATACTAATTACTGCTGTCTTATGAAGTATAGCTGTCTGCCATCTGTCAGAGCGATTAATTTCAGATAGGTGGTATTATTCTCGTTAGTTTTTTCAATTTTGAAAGTTCGGATTTCTAATTCATCTGACCTATATTGCTGTACTTTTGTTAGAAGGGTAACTAGGCCAGTAGAGTCATTACAAAATGACAAAAACCAATGACACTCTCTGCCGTTATCATCAAGCTTTTTATTTTCCTTAATTTCGAGAAAGTTATTATCTCTCTCTATCAAAGAAGCGCCACTCATATACACGGTTTTATAGAGCTTCCAAAGTCCAATTATATCTTTGCTGTTTTTATTCTCAAGGTCGATGAGAGTTTCTTGTTCATCACTGTTCCCTGAATTGTTTGCAACAACTGACTGTCCGTCCTTTTTTACGATCGATTGATTTTCTTGATTACAAGCACAGAATAAGAATGATAGAGTGAAAAGTAGTAAAATTCCATTTTTCATTTTGCTTAAGTTTAAGTAGTGAATTGTGCATAAATGTAAAGTTTTTTAGTTGGTTTTGCTCAATTGCTCAAAAAACACTCTTCAAAAAATGTTTCGCATAAAAATCCCTCTCTCATTAAGCAGGGGCCGGTTTATTCCTTTGTATGCATGTAGTTGCAGATTTGCCAATAGTAAGCGTGTGGTGAGAGGAATAAAGGGTGGTTATTCTCCAGGTCAACCCACTCTTATCTGTACAAAAAAACTTTCAGCAACTAATCTAAAAGAACACTTGCTTTTTCTCCAACTGGATTGATTTAAATAACTTTACATTACTAAGTAAAGAAATCCTGAAAAAGAGGCTAAAAAGGGCGGTTTACCGCCCTTTTTTCTTGTAGAATAATCAATACATTTGTCTCAATCCACTTTAAGATTAACGCAACACAAATTTATATGCCTACAATAAAAATTGCAACCTACAACATGAATAACCTTTTTGAAAGGGTTAAAGTAATGGAACTCGATGGCTTTAGTAAAGAAGCAAAGACTGTCCTGGACGATGTAAAGAAATTAAATGAACTTTTGGAAAAGTCGAGTTACGCGGGAACTACAGGAACAAAAATAATTCAGTTACTGATCAAATACTTCTTCGTAAAGAAAAGTGGAAAATATTCTAAAAAGGAAAATCCTTACATCTACATCAATGAAGTAAGGGAAAAGCTTTACTCCGTTAGTCAGGATGGGTCTGGACCAAAACTAAAGGCAACAGGCAGGGCATCCTGGTATGGTTGGATTGATTTTAAAAAGTCCGATACCAATGACAAGGCTATAATAAATACAGGCCGTGTAATGGATGCAGTGAAAGCGGATATAGTGTGCTGTGTGGAAATTGACAATAGATTAGCCCTGCAACGCTTCTCGGAAATTATGAAAAAGGAATTTGGTTTTTCATATCCCCATACAATGTGCATTGATGGTAACGATGAAAGGGGGATAGATGTTGGAGCAATGTCATTGTTTCCTTTTGGTGCAATGGTTAGCCACATTGATGACCTTGCCGGACCTGGAAGCAAATCAAAAATATTTAGCCGGGATTGTCCGGAGTATGAAATCGCAATAAGCAACAGCAAGTCGTTATATCTGCTTTGTAATCACTTCAAAAGCAAAGGATATGGTAGTCCAGCGACTAGCAATGCGAGGAGAAAACTTCAAGCAGACGCGGTGGCTGAGATCTTAAAAAAGTATGATTTAAAAAAAGACTTGGTAGTCGTAGCTGGTGATTTTAACGACACGCCCACAAGCGCGCCCCTTGCGAAACTTCTTTCAACAAATCACCTTAAAGACGTTCTAAAATCACCGTTACACAATGGTCCAACCTGGACATATCATACGGGCAATGAGCAAATTGATTACTTATTAGTATCTGAGCCATTGTTTAACGCCCTGCAAAGTGTTGGAATTGAGAGGAGAGGGATATTAAAAAGAGGAAACGTAAGTTTTCCAGAAGTTGATAGCAAAGCAAATCAAGCCTCTGATCACGCATGCGTATGGGCATCATTTACCATTTAAAAATAAAATTATGAATAAGAGAATAGTTACTAGTGCGCTTTTTTGTTTGTTGTCTTTTTTTGCTTTGTCACAATCAAGATCACGTTTTAAACATAGGCTTTCTGATGATAATTTAGGCGGAAATTTGGTCTTAAAGAATAACGACACGACTCTTACCATCGGGACTAAAACTGTTAAAGGCAAAACCAAAAATGTAACTCGGAGGTGCTTAATAAAATTGGATAGTAAGGGAACAATCGTGGTTGACTTTTGGACAGTGAAAGACAATTTAAATGGTGGCGACAAGGGGATTCTCAATCACAGAACTGTAATTAAGGACACGAAAATTACGGATGGGCGCAAAACTGTTGGAGATCCAGTCACGCCACTAAAGGTTTGGTTCAATACCATAACTTATGGTATTTCTACCGTGCCGTTTAGATTGCGATTTCCTGCAACCATAAGCTTTACTGAAAGCACCCAACCCATAATGTCCTCACCAAAGCCGGATTTTGCCCTTACTTTGGGCTTTACCGTTGGCAGATCAACAATAACTTCGAGGAGTATGGTAAATTATTCAGGAACACTAGGCGCGTTTCTAGGTGTGTCATCTGCAGAAATTAAAGATGGGGTGGTTAATTCCGAAAGCGAATTGTATTTGAGCAAAAAAACACAAACCAACCCCGCCTTAGTTTATGGAATTAGCTTTACTCCTGCGCGAAATAATCTCGGTCTATTTATTGCCCTGGGCTTCGAACATAGTTTTAACAAATACTCAACCGATTGGATCTATCAGCACAAGCCTTGGTTTGGCATTGGCTTAAACGCGAACCTAGGATTCTTCTAATCAAACATTCAGTAATAAGATTGTGAAAGCTGATAATTAGTAAAAAGACATCCATACTTATTGAATGAAAATACAATTTCATACCTTTCACAGGGTGGCTAACAGATACCGGTTAATTCTAGTTATTTTTTGTGCTATTTTTGGCTTATCTAAAATTTACAGCCAAACCCTTTCTGTAAATCCAAACCCGTTTAGCACAAGGACCCTCATTTCTTATGCGCTTGCCAGTAATGATACCATTAGCCTGAGTATTGTAAACGTGTCAGGGAGTGTTGTAATAACGCTTTATTCAAATACACCAAGGCCAGCCGGAGCGTACAACGATTCTTTGATAATGGACAACTTTCCAGATGGAATCTACTTTGTACTCCTTAAGCTGAAGAAGGGTAATAAAACTGTAAAAATCATTAAATCATACGGAGTGGACATTAAAGAAAATACGAATGATTGGGCTATAATTTGTTTTCCAAATCCAACGTCAGATAAAATTCATTTACAAAGTGTTGAAAGATTTGATAGGATAACTTTAATCAATTCTTTTGGTCAAATTCTTTTTGAAAAAATTAAACCATTCGTAAGTGAAGAATTTGAAATGTTTAATTTACCAACTGGGGTTTACTATTTGAAGGTGGAAAACCAAAGAGGTCAAAAAGCTTTTAAAATTGTTAGGGAATAGCTAATCCGATCTAAGTAAAAGTTTGTGTGGGGACGGGAGCTACTTTATTAGATGATGCAATTCATGCGTTTCTTGGATTGCTAATCAATAACAAAAGAGCAATCTGTTTTTATGTTTTGTAAGTTTACAAAATATTGCATAGTAATAAAATCTGGGATTCCTAATTTGTAGGTACTATACTGCGAATAATTGAAATCAATATGGTGTAACGGATGTAACTTACCGTTTTCGTTTTCAGCATCACAATCATACCTTAAGTAAGAAGGTTCAAATTGGAACATTTCTAGATTGATATGTAGTCGAGTTTGTTATATTTGCACACATGAAAAAAGTAAATATCGGCCAAGAGATTAAGACTGTTTTTAATACGACCCCGATAACAATGCTAGATTTTACAAAACAACTTAACGTCAACCGTCAGACCGGCTACCAAAACTTTAAACAGAAAAGCATAAAAACTGATCGTTTATTTAAAATCAGCGTTATTCTTAAACGTGATTTCTTTAAGTATTATTCGCATGCTCTAAAATTAAAAGGGAGTTTGTGATTAGAGAGTTAACATTAGCCTCTTTTTCTTTCGCAGTTCAGTTTATACAAATGAACAACCTGTTTTGAAGTCCTGTTGATTTTCAATATAGGTTGGTGTGATTAGTTCATTCAGTTCAAGTTGCCATGAAGAACGGGAACTTATAAAATGCGTGTTTTACTCTCGTTTTGCGATACAAAAAATTTCGACTTAGCCAAACATTATCTCAAGTTCGTTCATTCTATTTTACCAATCTTTGAATTATAAAGTGAAGTTATTAACTTTGTTATTAATCCATTGCAATCTTACCTTATCATGGAAATTTATTTGCTTCTAAGTACAATAGGGTCAATCATATCGGCTTTCATAGCCCTTATAACTGTTATTGTTGATGTTGGTGATAAGGGAGGTTGGTTTTACGGCATTAGAATATCAGTAATCAAGAAGTATTCCGCTTTTGGGACATTCTTTTTCACTGTTATCGCTTTATTGCTCAGTATGAAAAAGGAAGTTAAACAAGGCCTTATTGATATTAAGACGGAAGCTGAAATGATGCAGAATCTGTATAAAATAAGAGTTAATACCGATCCAATTTCCAAATGTCATCTGACAATGACATGGAAACCTGAAAATAAATCATGTTTTGACGAGTGGGCGAAGTTTCTCGATGAGGAGGAACACGAGAATCGTGCAGAGGTTATCATTGATGATGATTCAAAAAGGATTTCCAAAAGAGGTCGCGTAATTCACAACGAAATTTCGTCGATACACCTATATTTCATAGATTCTGTTATTTACAGAGAAAACCCTGAACTTTTTTTCCGAATTGAAAATAATGATTGCATTCCCACTGATACAATGATGAAATTGATTGACCTGCACATGGAGATATTTGATGATGAAACTCAAAAATACATTATTGAGAGATCTATTTTGGATGAAGTCGAATATCAACCTAAAGGAGATAACATTTTTGGGGAATATGAGTATTTACTTGAAACCTCAAAGCCGTTTAATAAAAAGCTAGATTTTTCTGATTTAGCAAGCAAATTCTGCATACTATCTTTTGATCAAAGTCGAAGACGTATAGCAATGAATGCTTTCAAAATAACAAATGGTAACGAAACTAAAACTATTAAATTCTCTTGCAGTTTGATTGAAAGTGCCGATAAAAAAGTGGTGTTTCTTTCGCGAGGCGGTGAATTAACCGAAAATTAATGAATTTGCTTAACAAATGATGTGGGCGCAGATAGACTGGGTTATTACCGACGTGTCGTCACGTTACCAATTTAAATTCGCGAACGGGTTACGGTCATTATTTTGCTCACGGAAACTCTTGATTAATTCTTTTTCGACATCGCGTGGAACTTTGTTGTCCGTGATTTTCCAACAAAATATTAAGTCGGCGTGATTTTTTATTTGCCATATATAACGACCGCCCCAATGTCCTACATTTTTAGTTTGTCCGAAACGTAAAAATTGTTTTAATCTCTTCCTCAGATTAGTTGCTTTACCAATATAAACTACTTGTGAGTCGTCGATCCAATTTTCCCTAAGAACGTCAATGGAAACATTTGGATTTTTACCTTTAAAATGACCACCAACGCCTGTAGTCAAAAAAGCGGATAGCGTTGGTGTCGGCGTTAACACAAGATAAACGCCTTTTACGTCTGGAATGCAAGACTGGTCGACCCATAGGCACGAGACTTTTTTAAAACCTGCAAAGCCATTTGCTTTTATATCGTCAGTATTTTCGAATTTCATTGTAGGGGAAAAGTTAAATATCTTGTATTTTTCTAAGGAGGAGATTAAATTTACAGTAAAATCTACAAAATGGCAAAAGGAAGTAAACCGGCTCCGGTTAATAAACCGAGCACAACAGGTAAGCCTTCGGGCGGTGGAAGGGGAAATAATCCTCCGGCACCAAAACCATCAGGCGGGGGTAAAGGGAAAAAGTAATGAAAAAGGCAGGAAACTGCCTTTTTTTATTTGCACTGTTCATCTAAACTGATAATACAAGAAAAAGATTAAGATGAGGCAACTTTGATTGAATGGATCGCGTAAGCGGATGAGAAATGCCTAATTGTTTTTTACAAATTGCTAAAGCCTTTTTATAATTTGCGACGGCATTTTTGTATTCATGCAATTGTTGAAAAATAATTCCAATGTTACTATAGGCTTCCGCGATTTTGGGATGACTTCTTCCAAAAATTCTAATTTGTAGAGTCAAGGCCTTTTGATAGTATTTTAGTGAACTTCTATTATCACCAATATAACTGCTAATCGATGCGAGATTGTTGTATGACACTGATATCATGTGATGAAACCTACCATATCTTTTTAATCTAATCTCCAAAGCACGCTTGTAATATTCAAAAGCCTCTTGAAATTTTCCATTTTTTTTATAATTCATAGCCAAAATATCATAGCTAAGTGCGATTGAGGAATGATTTGGTCCATAAAGACCAAATCTAATTTCCAGCGCCCATTCAATATATATATATGCTTTGTGGTAATCGCCCATCTCTATTAAAGCGAAACTAATATTGCTATATATTGTCGCAATTATGGAATGATTGTTCCCAAAAAAATCTAAAGCTATTTTGAGCGCTTTATTGTAAAATCCAATTGACTTTTTGTAGTCATCTAAATAATTCCAAACCGCGCCAAGATTAATATAGGAATGTGTTTTCTCCTCAATACTAACATCGCAAATCCTTGGGTCAATTTCTAAGACTCGACTAAAATACTTAATTGCTTCCTGATATTTCCGTAAATCTATACAATGACAGCCAGCGCGGTTTAAATACGAGGCATTGTTGGGATTTAATTCACAGGCTTTTCGGTAATAAGTGTAAGCGGTTAGATATTTTAGTTGCAAAACCTTTAAAGAAGCGAATTGGAAATTAAAATCCCCATTTTCGGGCTGTTTTAATAACAAATAATATAGGAGTGGTTCCGCTTCTTTATACTTTTTCTGCTTGATTAGAGAGTTAACTTCATCTTTAAACGACTTATTAACAGGTTGAGATATCATATTCTCTTTCATTTTTTTCTGCAGTTCTTTTACTCGCTCAACAGACAGCTCCCACTCTTTAATAAGCATATCTTTTTCTTCCTTGTGTTTCGTCTCCAATTCTTTAGTAATTTGTGCTTCCAATGTCTTGTATTCCTTAAGAGTGTTTTGTGTTCTTAATTCAACTTTCAACTCTTCGTAATTTTTTGTAATCACTTCTTTGACCTCATTTATAATATGTAAACTTGTTGTTGAAATGCTCGACAAATTGAATTCCGCAGGTTTGATACTGTACTTCTTTAGGTCCTTAATAATTTTATTTTCGATTTTGTCACGGTCATCCTTATGAATATCTTTGAACTTTTGAGTAACAATTGATGGAGAAGGATGGTCAATCGAATACCTGACCCAAGTATAATCTTTAACGCCGAAGATCCATGCACAAACATGATCTAGAGTACTTTCGTGAATCAATCTGTTCTGGCAATGCGCCCAAAAATCGCTTAGCCGTCTATACCCTATACCCATACTTGTAGCACGACCCCTTAAGTCTAGTCCGATAAGCCCTTCTCTCTGAAATTTTAGAGTTAATAACCTTTTGAGCAGTTCCATGTGGTATGTCTTTCTTGGAATTACCTTCATTGATCTTATTAATTTTTAGTGTAAAGATAGCAGGACGGCGGAATATGCCATTAATTCCTGTCAAAAACCGAGCAGAATAATGTCTTTAAAATTGACACATTCATGGACGAAATTTGTATTGAAAACAAAAGGGGAATACCGACCCCGGGCAGAAAAAACCTCCTATGGGGATAGGAGGCTGTCCGCTGAGGTATTCTTCAGCGCGTTTTCGCAATTGTCAGGCAATTGCGTAACAAGCCATCTTCCCATATAAGGTGCTGATTGTCAACACTTTATTTTAGGCTTCTTATCCGCCTGTCCAATTGCGTTGAGCGCGAACAACGCGTTTCAATGGGGGAGCAAGTAACACATAATGAATTAAGGTTCCTGACCGAAGTAAGGGAAATTACCCAACAAATTAAGGAGTTGGATGACCGCCTATATAATTTATGTAAAGCGAGAGAAAAAAAACTGTCTAATGCTTTGCAAAAGCAACTACAAACAATAGACTCAAAAACGCTTAAGCCGAAAAAAACGAATAGCCTGGATTGGAAAGGCTCACAAGATGAACTTCGAGAAATTCAAGATTTTTTTATAGAGGAGCAGTTTATTGATCAAAAAACAGAAGATTTTGAAACAGAGTTTGATCCCCATTGTCATGAGGGAAGTGTCATTTTTTCTTTAATAAGGTGTCGTAATGTAGACCAAGTGCTTCGGTGTTTTTATCACTTACAAAATAAAAATAAGATAACTCAGAAAACACTAAGCAAAATATTACCCCTCCATTTTATTAAAGTTTATTCTAATGGAAGACAGGAAGAGTTAAAAACTAAATCGCTGAATAGTCAACTTTCAAAAATCAAGAAGAAAATCCTAAAAGAGACCGAGCCTCCAGCATATATCAATGAACTATTTACAAGATTAAAATTAAGAAGTTGAAGAAAAAGTTTATATAAAAAATCAACTTTCAGATCAACAAATCGGAAACCCATTACAGTTCGTAACGGTAATTTTGTTTCAAAATAAATAACATGGACACTCAAACAGAAAAAACTTTTTCAAATTGTGATAAATGTGGTTTAACTATCCACCTTAAGGAGAATCATATTAGTATCGGCAGATATCTAGAATACGCAGTATATTCAAATTCGCGAAAAAGAGTTGAAATTCAGCCGGTAGATGCGCTTCAATTACTCACTCTTTGCGAACCCTGTGGGACTATATTCGATGGTATTCTTTCGAAAACAATAAAAGAGTTTATCTAAATATTTTACAGAACACAAAAATAAATATCAAAATCATGATGAGCACGGTAAACTTCGACGCAACCAATACATTCGACTTCAATGCAGATTTAAAAAACCGCCTTGAAATATTAAAACAAAATCCACGCTACTATGCACAAGCGATGTTTATTGCTGGCGAATTTGAAATCAAAGATCATTCGAAAGTGAAAGAGAAAAGGGAAGTTGTTAGAAAAAAGAAGTCGAAAAATAAGGGGAGAGATTTATGAACGGTGTAATTACCATAAGGGAAGCTACAACGCTTTTAGGCTGGAAAGATTATCGAACCGCGAAGACATTTTTTCGTCAGTGTGGGGTAGGTATTTTTTCTATTGTAGGGAAAAAGCAGAAGTTTATAAAAAAAATAGATTTATATATCGCACTAAATCGTCATTTGAAAAACGAATCAGGTATAAGCCTTGAAGAATTACAATCATCAATGAATGTTTATTCCAATCATTTTGCTGAAAGGGAAAACATTCAATTTGCTAAGGAACGTTCACTCTCAAATGGTTATAACACCGAAAGACAGCAAAAAAATGAAGATGTCAACTACCAGAACTCGGAAAGCCGAGTTAGATTGATACCTGCAATGGATGACCAAAAGCGAAAATTTATTCCACCGAATAAGACCTACCCAGGGCTCACGTTATTTTGTTTGGAATGCAATCGAGACATTTCCGGAATTTGCAAAAATAACAAAAAGTCGATTAACACTTGTGAATTTGCAGATCGTCACAGGTTTAAGCAATATATTCACATCGCCGGGACCAAGAATAAAAGGATTACACGAACATTATTGGCTGACAATATTGACGATGCTATTTCAGAGGCAATAAAGAATAAGCAAGAGTTACTAGGAAAAAGCATTGAACAACCACAAACGCCTGTCCCACAAATTGAAATCAAGGAAAAGGAAGTAAAAGAAATAGATATAAAAAAAGAATCGTTGAATCTCACGGATGCAATTGATTTATATAGGCGTTATTTGGAAGGTGATAAAGAGGTAGTTCCAAGTTTTATGGCAAGGCCCAGGAGTAAGGAGCACATTCGAGATTGCATTCTCTCATTGAAATATTTACAGGATTCTCTTAAAGAAAACGAGTATTCGGTCGAAAAATTGCGAGTTGATGAAATTGATAGAAAAGCTATAGGTTTTTTTTACGATTATCTTACAAAGCGATTTGAAAGTCGTACGTTAAATAAACACTTAGGCAGTTGTACAAGTATGTATAAATGGCTAGTTGGAGAGGGATACCAAACTACAAACCCATTTACAAATATTACAAGGAAAAAATTAGGTCGAAAAGAAATCCGTACAATCACAAAGGAGCAATTTGAATCAATAGTAAACGCAATGGATGATAAAGAACTGGGGAAGCAAACATTAAGAACCAAAGAAGAAAAATTTTTGTGGAAGCCCTGGCTTAAAGATGTTTCCAAATATCTACTTTACTCGGGTAGGAGAGTGGCTGAAGCATTTTATATTAAAAACTCAGACATAAAATATAACCTATTTGGAGAAATCGACTATGTTAGTAGTTTTGATCTTAAGGTTAATAAAATCAAAAATCTACAAGGTGATGAAAGAAAGGTGTCATATATACCCGCGACACCAGAATTGAAGGCTCTTTTAGGTAAAATTACTGACCAAAATAGACCGGACGATTTTGTGTTTGCACCAAATGAGAGAATGCAACGTGACACGATGGTACGACTTTTCTGGCGGGCTTTCAGCCACTATGGGAACTGCGTTTATCCAAACGAAAAGATTACTGCAAAACTATTGCGCAAGACTTATATTTCCAAGCTATCCGCTCATATTGGAGTTGATAACGCTAGGGCAATAACGAAACACAGCTCGATGCAAGTTTTTGAAAATTATCTTGATGTTAAAATCCTTGGAGAGGCTGGAAGGGATTTTAGTGTATTTGGTGACAAAGAGAAGGGTCGTAGCGATGACCGGCAAATAGAGAGAAAAAAAGTCAATAAAAATAAATCAAAAGAACGATGAATTACCGGTTAAATAGTGATCTTTTCAGTCAAACAAAAAAG
The DNA here is from genome assembly GCA_032273045.1 of Chloridella minuta. Classification (NCBI taxonomy): domain Eukaryota; class Xanthophyceae; order Mischococcales; family Pleurochloridaceae; genus Chloridella; species Chloridella minuta. The sequence continues at coordinate 35,140 of JAUKPQ010000003.1, forward strand.
GTGGAGCGGGAAATGCCCCACTCCACCCCACTTGTTAAATTTGCTAGGTATCATTTCATGGTCCCCCTGAAATGCAGAAACCCCGCAAATAGCGGGGTTTCAAGTGGTGCCTCCAGGAATCGAACCAGGGACACAAGGATTTTCAGTCCTTTGCTCTACCTCCCGATCGCCTTTAGCAGCTTTTCAACTACCTTTTCTCCTTCATTGTCGCGGATTGCAACATTAATGATGGTGTAGAGACGCATTTTTGCCTCATCACCCGGGACAATAAAATAAGCATCATATTGACCTGCATCTGCCTACGCTAATGGATCTTCCTGCCTGTCGCAATCGAAAACCATTGTGGCTAATTCCTCATAATACATCGCTATGTCTGAGTGATTTTTAAGGATAGTCAATTTTTTTATAGATACAGTTAAGTTATCGCTTGGATAATTATTCTAAGTTGTCAATACAAAACTAAACCTGCTTCCCTCTCCAATCTTACTCTCCGCAAAGATTTCGCCACCCTGACCTTCGATAAACTCTTTGCTTATTGACAATCCAAGACCAGTGCCCGATTTATTACTTCCAGGCACCTGAAAATACCGGGTAAATAACTTATTGAGGTATTTTGATTCAATACCCTTACCAAAATCTTTTACGGAAAAGGCTACTCTGTTCTCCTGTTTTTTTACCTCAATGAATATTATGCTTTTTTCGTGTGAATACCGGATCGCGTTCGTGAGCAAATTGATCAGCACCCAGGCTGTTTTTTCGGTGTCGGCTTTTACTAAGGGCAAGTAATCGTCGGCTTTTACTTCCAGTGTGATTCCCTTTTGATCTGCCTGGGGCTTTACGGCGTCAATCGCGTAGTGTAATATCTGGTTGGGATCACTCTGCTGGATATTCAACTGGATATTTCCTGTTTCTAACTGCGAAAGATTCAGGAGTTCGCCAATGATCTTGAGCAGGCGGTTACTATCATCCTTAATACCTGACATCAATTGCATTTGGTTTTCGTTGATAGATCCGGTTCCTGGACTTTCCAAAAGTTGAAGACTCGCTTTAATTGCAGCAATGGGTGTTTTCAGCTCGTGTGAGATTGTAGCTATAAAGTTAGTTTTTGCAAAGTCCAGCTCTTTGAAGGGTGTGATATTTTTTAAAATAATAAAGTGACCGATATGTTTTTGTTCCTTTTCCCCGGTCGGGGTAATTGCAATTTCAATGAGTTCTTTGTCAAAATAACTTTCCTTTTCATCGGCGTAAATTTTTAAAGCCTTTTTATCGTGCGCGCCTGTTCCATCAAGTTGTTGCAATAATGAACGCATTAAATCGTTGTGGATCGCAACATCCTGAGCATGTTTTCCAATGAGTTGCTCCGACCTGAGGTCAAGGATTTTTATGGCTTCGTTGTTTACAAACAGTATCGTTTTATTTTCATTCAGCCCAATCACCGGATCGTGCATGTTGTTAATCAGTGTTTCAATCCTTGTTTTTTCCATCATCAGTCTTGACAGGCTGCTGTTGTTGTATTCTTCAAGTTTCTTCGCCATCACATTAAAAGATTCGGCGAGTTCGCCAAATTCGTCGTGACTTTCAAAGTTGACGCGGCGACTGTAATTCATGGCTGCAATTTCCTTAATACTCTCGCTTAACTCCTTAATTGGATTGGCCACGTTTCCCGGAAGGTTCACAAATAATACCAGAGCGATTAAAAAGCAAAAAGTTCCGGTAATTGCAATCCAGAAGTAAGCCCCACTGGCCGTATTCATGGCAACGTTACTTTTCCGTTCAATGGCTTTCATATTCAAAAACATCAGTTCATTCAGGTCTTTTCTTATTATAACATGGATGGCATTATTTTGAGGGTCCGTTTTGATCTTTTCAAAGTCCATGGCCAATTGCTCTGTGAGTTCTTTTTCACCCAATTCGGTAATGTTTGCCTGCTGCTTAGCCAGTGCTGCTGCAAACTGGTTCAAACTTGCTGTGTCTTTGCCAGCCTGGTCAAGGAGACCAAGCATTCGCCTGGAGTATTCCAGTGTATTGTAATTTGCCTTCAGAATATTCTCCGTATCATCAGACAAGGCGCCAATTTCTCGTGCCCCCATAACGGCTAGCAGTAAGATCAGGGTAAGTAGCAGGCCGAGACCTAATCGGAGTTTGGTTTTTATTTTCATGTTAGGACAATATTAAAAGGTCGATGTCTTTACCTGTCAGTTTTATGAGTAATTGATCAAATACCGAATTGCTAAGTATAGATTTAAGCAGGGTAAAATGCGGTTTGCCAATACAAATAGTTGTTGCGTGATTTTTATTTTGCTTCCTCAACATCACAATCTGGATCGTTTTATCAGATCGAGAAAATGTTCTGCGTGTTTATTTTTTTCTTTTGTCAAGTTTTGTTTTTAGAACCTGAAATTAATAACGGCCGTAATCCGGCTGTCGGATTTTTGGAGGTCTGGTCGCCAGGGAATAACTGTTGTAGGGCCATTGGTCCAGCCCGATGGAGAGGTGGTGCCACCATGGCCTGCAAAATAAGGCATGTTGGATTGCCTGTATCCGAATTCAATTCTAAAAGTGCTGTATTCGGAAGGCATAAAGTCAAATGTGATGGTGCCCTGAGTGATTTCGAGTGGTTTATTGGGATGCTGTGCGAGTTCTTCGGTAAAAGCGTTAGGCGCCACCGGTGATGGAGAAAATGCAAGGTAAGCGCCCCCGTTGGATACCAAATCACCTCTTAAAGTAATAGCAAATTTGTTATTGTAGAACCAGCTGCGGTTGCTTAACGAAAACCCGTACATGAAGTGCTGTCTTGGAGTAATGCTATCGCCTTTGTCAACACCATCCTGGAAACCGTAATGCGAGTTGAGGCTCATAGCCATTTGAGAGAGCCCTTTTGATTTTGGTCTTTTATAATAACGTAGCACAATACTGTTATCGTGGTGAAATCGGATGCGTTTGGATTGATGCCCAAGCGTATCAGGATTCCGGGTGTCGTGACCATAATAAAAGTTGGCCACCAGTTGCAGATTTTCGTTTGGGCGCCAATAGGTGGAGCTGCCGGCACCGGGGGAATTACCAAAGCTGTTGTATGATTGCCAGCCGTTGAGCAGCCATACTTCATGTTTTATTTTGTTGGAAGGAAACATCTGTAATCTGGCCCCCTGGAAATAAAAAGGTGTAAACTCACAAACCAGGCTGCGCTGAAAGCACCAGTTATCCTGAACCATATAGCTTTCAAGGCCCATGTAGCTCATAAAAATCCCTGCTTCTATGTTGATGCCATACCAGGTATTAAAGTGATAACCGGCGGCTCCCTCGCGAATGAACTTCAGATTCCCCGTTCCGGTATTTCGCCCTTTGTAAACACTTTCATCCAGCTCCTGCACTATATGCTGCATAGCACCATATTGAACTAATACCCGACCGATCATATTCTTGTAAGCGGCATCTACTCCAACACTCGCCAAATTAATATGTACCTCGTTATGTCTGCCAATGGTGGACGAGATTGTATTGGTATTATCGATGGGATTGGCGAAGTTGTAATTATAATCGGCGTCCAGGTAACCAGACCCGGTAATAATTGTTTCATTCGTCTTTTTATCTTTCAGGCAGAGGATGGGATTCACGATCCTGCTTTGGCCGTTGATCCATGTCAGGTCCATGCCATCAAAAGGTATTTTTGAGACCACAGTATCCGGTTGCGAAAAAGCGCCGCTGACTGTGGCAAGCAATAAGACTATGAATTTTATCGTTTTCATATTTGCAGCTATTGGTATGGCTTAATCAGTTCTATCTATAATTTCTTCTAATACTCTCTTTTGAGCGCAAAATGTTTTGGCGGTGTCAGTACCAATGGCGTTTTTTCGACGACTACATTGCTGTAATCCAGGCCATATTCTTTCTCATCCGGAAGGCTAAATTTTTTGATATTAAAATATGCGTTCAATATGAACCTGTTGTTAAAAGACAACTCATTTTCAAAACTTAGAAAACGATCCATCACAATAAATCTGAAATCGCCGTCAATGTTGCGTTTCTCAAGAGAGGCATAGCGGCTTTGAATATTAACTTCTTTGGAAGCAACCAGCTCCTCTACTACCTTCCGGAACATGTAGTTAATTCGCGGTGCGACCCGAAACCCTATCTTGAAAGTTACCCTTATCACTTCTTCCGGTTCAAGGATATTAATTTTGTACGACATATGATACGGCACGTCAAGAACGTCGACATGGACAAACCAATAGATGTCCGCGCGTTTCGCTTGTTTGTAGAGAATTGAATAAATTGTTTTTTCTTCTAACATTTCTTCATTGTCTGAAGCTGTTAAATAGACCAGGTGGGTTGCATATTTGGGCACCGACAAATCGTTACTTAATTCTGCAAGGATCGGGATGTGGGGTTTTAAATCCACGAATTTTTGCAGCCTGCTCTTAATTTCGTTCGCGCGGTGCCAGATAAACATCAGTAAAAAAATCAAAGAGCCGAGTAATAATGTTACCCATCCACCATGCGTGAATTTTCTTAAATTGGCGGTTAAAAAAGCCAATTCAATAGTGAGGTAAACGACAAGTAATAAGGCCACCCAGGTCATCTTGACCTTTTTTACGTAAAGATAAAAGCTCAAGAGAATAGTTGTCATGAGCATGGTGAGCGTGACGGAAAGTCCAAAGGCAGCTTCCATATTCTTTGACTCCTTAAAATAAAGCACAACTGCGATGCAGCCAACCATTAATAAATAATTAATAACAGGAATGTACAATTGGCCTTTAATATCCGACGGATAGACTATTCTCAATTTTGGCCAGAGATTCAGGCGGATCGCTTCCGCAACAAGTGTAAATGAACCGCTTAGAAGTGCCTGACTTGCAATAATGGTGGCCATGGTGGCAATGGCAATGGATGGATATAAAAACCAATGGGGCACTAAACCAAAAAATGGATTTAAATCACCGAGTGGACTCCCCAGGTGCTGCAAGAGCCACGACGCCTGACCAAAGTAACACAGAACAAGACAGAGTTTGACGTATAACCAGCTGATCTGAATGTTTTTTCTCCCACAGTGCCCAAGATCAGAATATAGCGCTTCTGCGCCTGTAGTGCATAAAAACACACCGCCCAATAACCAAAAACCTCCAGGATGATTACGTAAAAGCTCATACGCGAAATAAGGATTCAGAGCCTTGAAAACGGATAAATCATGAACCACGTAAGAGAAGCCGAGGATGCCGATCATGCTAAACCAAATGAGCATTACTGGTCCAAATAATTTTCCAATAAGGGATGTGCCAGCTCTCTGAATTAAAAACAGCAAAACCAGGATGCCAATAACAATAGGGATCACTGGAAGATCGGGAAACGTTGGAAGTAAACCCTCTATCGCTGAAGAAACTGAAATTGGCGGCGTTATAATGCTATCGGCCAATAAGAAACTTCCACCGGCGATGGCCGGAAAGAGTAGCCATCTTTTATATCTTCTGATTAAAGTGTAAAGTGAAAATATTCCACCTTCGCCATTATTGTCGGCTTTTAACGTAATAAATACGTACTTTAAAGTGGTTTGAAAAAAAAGTGTCCAGAAAATTGCTGAAACGCCGCCTAAAGCCACTATTTCAGTCACAGGGTTATCTTCCAGAATTGCCTTGAATGTATAGAGTGGAGATGTGCCAATATCTCCGAATACTATCCCTATCGACACCAGGAACCCGGCAAAGGTCAGTTTTTTAAAATTCTCTTTATCCATTTGTTCCCTGAACTGATTGACGTTGGTGTTATTTATCGTTTAGCAGGAGAGGCATGCCCTTGCCATTTCCCATAATAATAATTTTAGTATTTGGCGAGGTCGCAATTTCTTTGTTTGCTTTTATCATCTCATACTGCAGCTGCTGTTCACTTAACCCGGTGTTTATTATCTTCTGGTAGTCAGCAATACCTTGCGCTTCCACCCGTTTTCGTTCCGCTTCCTGCCTTTCTTTTTGTAACACGAACTGCATTTTTTGAGCGTCCTGTTCCGCATTGATCTTAGATTCAATAGTAATTTTTACAGATTGCGGCAGCGTAATATTTCTTACGAGCAGTTGCTCGAGTACAAGCCCTCTTGATTTAAAATCTTTTTCAATCCCCTTAAAGATCCTATCCTGAAACTCATCTCTTTTGGTTGAATAAAGAGCAACCGCATCATAATAAACGGCATTATCTCTAATTTTTGTACGGGTAATAGGTCTAACAATCGTGTTTTTGTAATCTGCGCCAATCTCTTTCAAAATTCTCGGCGTCTGGTTAGGAAGAACCCGGTATAATACTGTCAGATCGATAATTACTTCCAGCCCGTCTGCCGACAAAACCCTGATGGCATCATCGCCGCCTTTGTCGCCTTCATCGTGCACGCCTGACATTGTGTAATTTTGTGTTTTAATATCAAACATGGTTACTTCCACTAAGGGATTGATCACATTCAGGCCGCTTTCAAGAATATGGTCATCTACTTTTCCAAACAATGTTTGTACACCGGCTTGCCCGGCCTCGACCTGCTTTACGACAGCGGTTGAAATGCCAATGATAATGACAAGCGCGCCAAGCACATTCGCCAGGCGATAAAATCTGTTGATCTTGTAATTGGTTCTTATTACAAAATAAGAAACGACAATGATGGTGATACCTAAAAAAATAATTAACATGTTGGGCCCTCCTTTAAATTATATAAAAATTTCTTCTGTAAATGTACACACTCCTTTTGTTTTTTATCTCTTTGGAGGCATAACTGCCAAAAAAACCCTTTAAGACAATAACTTTTTCAATCTAAATGGTAAAACGATGGTAACCTCTCCGCTGCAATAGCTTACAAAAACAACCCGGCTTTAAGTACGAACCAGGTTGTTTAAACACATGCTGAATGGGTCTATAATCTGAATAATACCGCGAAGATAATTCTGTCTTCGAACTTCAAGAGGTCGGGTTGCCATGCTGGTGTTAAGGCAGTGGTGGTATAACCAGTTGGCGAAGTAACCCCCCCATGACCTGCAAAATAATTGACGCTCGACTGCCTGTGTACATATTCTAAACGGAAAGTAACATGTTGGTTTGGCATCCAGTCAATGTTGGTAGAATAGTCAAAGCCTTCAAATTTATCACCGGGATTCGCGCTAAAAGGAAATGCTCCGGCTGATGTAGTTGGGTTTGTATTATTAGGCAGGGGGCTGGCCTGTCCTGTTGGATAAAGAACCAGGTACCTTCCCGGGTTAGACATGTAGCCGCCGCCAACCGTCCATGCGAATTTATTTTTTCCAAACCACATGCGATTGTAAAACATAACGCTTGCAAAATATTGAGCAGGTCCTTTTACAGCATCGTCTTTTAGACCATTTACCCCACCACCCTTTTCATACCCGAAATCTCCGGTTAAAGAAAAGGCCATTTTACTAATGCCTCTGGATTTTGGTTTGTTCAGGTACCTTACCAATAAACTGTTGTCGGTGTGAAAGCGCCTTCGATCTGGAATGCCAGCAGCATCGGCGCCATAATAGTTGTTGGTTAACAATTTTATATTTTCATTGGGACACCAGGTGATATTTCCACCCATGCCGGGTTGTCTGTTAAACATCCCGTAACTTTGCCAGCCATTAATGATCCAGGGTTCTATTTTTAATTTTTTAGTTGCGAAGATCTGCACCCTGATGCCATTAAAAAACCAGGGCGTATTATCCGACGTAAAAGATGCCTGGTATTCCCAATTTTCCGTCTGGTAATATGAGTTTAGACCAATGTACGACATAAACATGCCCGCATCGATGTTGATGCCATGTAGTGCTTTAAAATGATAACCAGCGTTTGCCTCGGCGAGATAACGGTAAACATCGGCCAATTGATATTGCCCCCGGTAGGGACTATAGTCATTCCTTGGAATTACAGTGGATCGTGTACCGAATTGCGTGACAATATGAGCCCTTGCACCTTTATAAAAGAAGTCACCTCCTAAATGCGCTGCGGAAACCTGCATTTCATTATTTCTTGCCAGGGCAGTTGAACCTACAACTGTGTTATCGATCGGGTCGGTAAATGATTGCGTGTAATTACAATCCAGCATCACTACAGGTGTGAAAAATTTGCCGGCAAGTGTGGGTTTTGATCGTCTGTCGCCGCCATTCCACCAGGTAACATCCATGCCATCGAGCGGTTCGCCTTTTTGCCTGTCTGTTTGTTCTTCTTCATTTTGCAGATTGATAATTTCATAGTTGGTTTGATCTGATGCCACAGCTCTGCCACTGTCTGTTTGCGCTGTTGCTAATGCTGTATTTGTAACGAGCGTTATTACAAGTATTACTTTTTTCATTTTTTATATCTGTTATTTTTATTAGTCGATTGTAAACAGCCGATGCTATTTCAAATATTTTTTACGCCGTTCCCTTCGCACGAAAAGTAGTCAAGCATTTGAGGACCAGGATAATTATGTGATTTATATTTTTTCATTTCATTTTTTATTACAGACAAAGAACAACCCCGGTGAATCTTGAAGCCAGGATTGGTTTATTTGCTTTAATAAATCTTGTCATGTCTGTTTAAAGACCACTTGCGCAAACCTGCTTTTTATATTCAGTTAGCAATCCCTGGTTCATCATGCCCTTGATTTTATGGCTTAATGGGCTTGTAAAGTCCAAAATGGATGACATTGAAAATATGTACACATTCTCAATCGCATTCTTTACGGTTTTATTCCCTTCCAGCAGCATTTTTTCGGCCACATTAAAGCAGTGTTTTACTTCACTTAAATTGCCTTTTTTGATCAGTTGTTTGGTAAACTCAGCAAAACATTTCATCGAAACGTATATATTCCTTGGGTTGGGAAGCTTTTCCAATTCCGGATTTAACTCAGGCAGTTCGTTCCCCAGTATATCAAGGAATTGATTTTCTACAATGCAATTGGTTTTAAATGTTAAATCAGCTTTAATTTTCAGTAATTCTGTTGTTGCGTTCATGGTGTTTTTCTTTCAATTTAATTGGCGAATAAAATTTCGATGACTGTGTAAAAAAGCACAAAAAAGAATATGCCAAAAGCGATAACACTTCCAATCATATCAAATTTGTCTGTGTTGCTGTGCGGCAGATCTTTTTTCATGCCTGCCCTAAAGCAAATGGCGTTCCCAGAATGAAGTCAGGCTGTAAAACGTTGATTCGCTTGAGATTGTATTTTTTTGAGTAAAAGCGAAAACAAAAAAGCCTATCAAAATGATAGACGCCTTATCAATTCGATAGGATCAATGGATATTAAACTCTTCCAGTTTCCGGTATAGGGTAGCGATGCCAATTTCCAATAAGCGGGCTGCTTCGGCTTTATTGCCATGGGTGTGGTGTAACACCTTTTGTATATGTTGTTTTTCAACCTGTGCCATTGAAAAGGCTGTTGTCTTAACGGGAAGGTCCGCAGCTATTATGAGGTCGGCAGGCAGCAGGCTGGCCGTCAACGTGTCTTCATTGGCAAGGATCACGCAACGCTCTATCATGTTACGCAATTCGCGGATGTTACCTGTCCAGGCATATTGCTCCATGAGGTTTATAAAGTCAGGTGAAACAGACAGTGGTTTCCGGTTTATTTTTTCACAAAAATATTTGACGAAAAAACGGGTGAATGGTTCAATATCCTTCACACGCTCGCGGAGTGGCGGCAGGTGTATTTCAAAAACGTTCAAACGAAAGTAAAGGTCTGCACGAAAACGTTTTTCCTCGCTTTCAAGCTTTAAGTCTTTGTTGGTAGCGGCTATCAGGCGAAAATCAGATTTTCTTACTTTTGTTTCTCCAACACGCATGAATTCATTGGTTTCTAAAAGTCGAAGGAGTTTTGCCTGTAATTCCAACGGCATTTCACCAATCTCGTCAAGGAAAAGGGTGCCATCCTGAGCCTCTTCTACAAGGCCTTTTTTATCTCTGATAGCCCCTGTATAGGCGCCCTGGGCATGCCCGAACAATTCACTTTCAATTAAATCTTTGCTGAAGGCGCTACAATTGAGCGCCACAAAAGACTTGTTGGCACGTGGGCTGGCCTGATGGATCGCTGCAGCGAAAACTTCCTTGCCGGTACCCGTCTCGCCTGTGAGTAATACAGTAGTATTGTTTGGGGCTACCCTTTTTGCCAGCGAAAGGGCTTCGGTGATGGCTTTGGATGAACCAATGATGGTGTCGAATCCAAATTTTTTGCTGACCTGTTTTTCAAGATAACGAACGCGTTTTTGCAGCTGTGCTTTTTCAACAGCCCTTGACAAGAGAGGAATGATACGCTCGTTATCATCCCCTTTGGTCAAATAGTCAAATGCACCGGCTTTAATGGCTTTCACCCCATCGGGGATATTGCCATATGCAGTTACGATTACCAATTCAACATAAGGATATAAGCACTTTATTTTTTCTGTCAATGCGATGCCATTGGTATCTGGTAGTTTCACATCGCACAACACGGCATCAATATCAAGGCTTTCCAATTTTTTCAGGCCTGTTTTACCATCTTCAGCCTCCCAAACGTCGAAACCTTCTGCGTTAATTAGCCGCGCCATAAGCCCGCGAAGTTTATTTTCGTCGTCGATAACCAGTATGTTTCCTTTTTTCATTAACTGATCCTTTTCAAGTGTAACTCTTTTGGCTGTTTAATCACCATCGGGAACTTTTCAATTTTTACCGAACTGCTATCCAGGCCAAATGCTTTGGCTTCACTCAGGCTAAAGTGTTTCATCATGAAGTATAGCCGCAGAATAATACGCTCAAAAATGGGCAGGTCATTTTCATACGAAAGGAACTTTTCCAGCACTACAAATTTGAAATCGCCGATCACGTTGTTTTTATTCAGAGATTCATAACGGCTGGTAATATCTACCTCTTTGTTTTTCACAAGGTCTTCTACTACTTTGCGGAACATAAGGTTCACCCGCGGCGCTACCCTGAACCCTATCCTGAAATCCACGCGAATAATGTCGTTGTCCGCCAGGTGGCTTACTTTGTATTCCATTCTGTAAGGTTCGTTCATCACATCCACGTGCACAAACCAATAAACATCGGCCTTCTTTGGGCGTTTTTGAAAAATGGAATAAATGATCTTGGATTCGATCTCGGTTGGATTATTGGCGCTGGTCATGTACACCAGGTGTGTAGCATATTTCTGCAGGGATTCATCGTTGCTCAGGTCGATGAGCATTTGTTTGTAATTATCAAATTGCACCATGTCCACATAACGGTTGCGGATCTTTTTGGCCAGGTGCCATACCGTCATAACCCCCATCAGCACACTGGCGATGAGCAGTGTAATCCAGCCACCATGTCTGAATTTACTGAGGTTTGCATAAAGGAATGCGAATTCGATCAGGAGGTAAAGTGTAATGATGAAGAAAATGAAAGCCTTGTTATAACGCTTCAGGTGCATATAAAAATTTAAAAGCGTAGTGGTCATCAGCATACACAGCACAATGGCCAGCCCATAGGCAGCCTCCATGTTGGCAGATTCCCTGAAGTACAGTACCACCATAATGCAGCCGCTTAATAAGAGCCAGTTTAGGGAAGGAATATAAATCTGTCCGCGCAGCACGGTAGGATATTTTACCGACACTTTTGGCCACAAGTTAAGGCGCATGGCTTCGTTGATCAGTGTAAACGAACCGCTGATGAGTGCCTGTGAAGCAATCACAGCAGCGATGGTGGCAATCACAATGCCATATGGCATAAAGGCTTCAGGCATCACCGCAAAAAAAGGATTGCTGGCTTTAAAAGTTTCGAGCTTCTGTCCCTGATGAGCAATGAGCCAGGCACCTTGTCCAAAATAGTTGAGCACCAGCATGGATTTTACAAAGATCCACGAAACACGGATGTTTCCCTTGCCACAATGACCCAGGTCCGAATACAGCGCTTCGGCACCGGTGGTACAAAGAAATACAGAGCCCAGGATCAAAATCCCCAGTGGGTGCGTTTGCAACAACTTGTAAGTATAATATGGGTTCAGCGCCGAAAGAATATTCCAGTCGGAAGACATTTGATAAACTCCCAAAACCCCCAGCATCAGGAACCACAAGGTCATTAACGGACCGAAGAATTTGCCAATAAAACCAGTACCGAACTGCTGGATAAAAAAGAGACCGAACAAAATGCCCAGTACAATGGGAACGGTGTTGAGTTCAGGGTTAAAAAACCGTAAACCTTCTACAGCCGCAGATACAGAAATGGGTGGTGTGATGATGCCATCGGCCAGCAGTGCACTGCCGCCAATAATGGCCGGTACAATCAGCCATTTAAATTTGCTTCTTCTAACCAGCGTGAAAAGCGAAAAGATGCCACCCTCACCATTGTTGTCGGCGCGCAACGTTAAGATCACATATTTGATTGTGGTTTGCAGCGTTAGGGTCCAGAAAACAGCTGAGATAGCTCCTCTAACAATGTCTGCGTCGATTGCATCTTTACCGATAATTGCGCTCATTACGTACAGCGGGCTGGTGCCAATATCGCCGTAAATGATACCAAGAGTGATAAGTAAGCCGCCGAGGGTTACTTTGCTGATGCCATGATGTGGTGTAGTCATAGGTTTAATTAATGCCGGTCTTTGCCGGCAAAGCGATAGCCGACGCCGGACTCAGTTAGTATATATTCTGGTTGATTGGGCTCCGGTTCTATTTTTTTACGGAGTTGTGCAATAAATACACGGAGATATTGGGTCTGGTTGATATAGCCCGGACCCCACACCTGCCGCAATAAAAACTGGTGCGTTAAAACACGTCCCTCGTTTTTCACAAATAATTCCACCAGGTCAAATTCTGTGGCAGTCAGCTTCACAGGTTCGCCATTCTTTTTCACTGTGCGCAGTCCCAGGTCAATCTCCAGGTTGCTGCTCCCGCTGCTGTATATAATATTGCCTGTGGGTTGGCTACGCAAGGCCGAACGGATACGCGCCAGCAGTTCGCCCGTGCGGAAAGGTTTTACCAGGTAATCATTGGCGCCGTTATCCAGGGCTTTCACAATATCCTCTTCACCACTTTGCACCGAAAGGATGATTACCGGCTTGGTGTACCATTCACGTAACTCTTGCAGCACCTGGTGACCGCTTTTATCCGGTAAACCCAGGTCCAGCAGCACCAGTTCGGGCAAGAGCTCACGGATCATTTCAAGCCCTTCTCTGCCTGTAGCAGCTTCTTTTACAACAAAGTCGTTGGTGTGAAGCGTAATTTCAAGCAGTTTGCGGATCTGCGGTTCATCGTCAATCACTAATATCCTGGCGCTGGTCATACTCTCGTGTTGTGGTTAACGTAAGACATTTCGGAGGGGATCTCAACAGTAAAAACTGCGCCCCCTTCTGGCATATTTTTTAAGGTAATGGTGCCACCCAAGGCTTCTACAAAACCTTTCACAATAGAAAGTCCCAGGCCTGTACCGCCTGTAGCTGAATTTTTGAGCCTGTAAAATTTCTCAAATACTTTATCTAATTCTTCTTCAGGAAAACCATTACCGGTATCTTCTACGATTAGCAGCAGCTTGTTATCTTTGCAGCCTACCCTAATTGAAATTACGGCGTATTTGGGCAGGTAGGTCAGGGCATTGTGTATCAGGTTGTGCAGTACCTGCGACAACAAACCGTAATCGAGCTTAAACAGAGGTAAATTCTCTTTTACTGCCACATGCAGAGGTTTGCCCCTGGCCTCATCTTTCAATTGATTTACGACATCGTACACCAGCTCACCGGCTTCAAACCAGTCGTTTTTGGGTTTAATCACACCTGATTCCAGGCGCGACATATTAAGCAGGTTGCTCACCTGGCGGTTCAGTTGTAGCGATGCTTTTGAGATCTCCACCGCTAATTCGTATTTATTAAATTCGCTCAGCTTATCGGCCATCGTTTGAAGGTTGTCTGAGGCGCCTACAATCGTGGCGATCGGCGTTTTCAGTTCATGAGACAAAGAGTTAAGCAGGGTATTGTACAATCGCAGGGTGTTTTCTTTCTCCTCCCTGCGGTTGGCCTCTTTTTCGGCTTTGCGAATGCGCGTAGTAAGCACTGCATTAACCAGGGCTACCACAAAGTACATCAAAAACATAAGGGTATCCTCGGTATTGGTGATGGCCAGGGTAAATGTTGGCGGGATAAAAAAGAAATTCCAAAGCAGGGCGCTTAAGATTGCAGCCAGCAGCACAGGGCCTATCTCAAATAGCATGGCGGTGAGCGAAACCGTTACAAGAAGAATCAGGGCCACCACGCGATAACCCAATACACCTGAGAGCATGTAACAGCCACCGGCCACAAGCAAGGTAAAGCCAATGCTGGCGGTGTATTGTGCCCCGGGCTTGGTTTTTCTAAAATCGAGGTTCGCCAATGCTTTCGTTATAAAATCTTTACAAAGGTAGAGGGTAAATCATAAAGATTTTATAAATATTTTAAATATTCGTTCTATCTTATGTGTTTTAAAATCCACAAAAAAGATACGATTTACAAATTTATCCCATTCAAAATGGAATGCTTCAGTAGCAGAGTTCAATGTGTGTTGGATGTGGCGTCTCTTTTAGGGGTGTTGTGGCATTAAAATTGCGGAATGGTATAAAAAACAATTATGAACACCAACGAACTACAATTAAAAGGAAACTGGAATGAGCTTAAAGGAAAAATTAAGCAGCAATATGGTCAATTAACTGACGATGATCTTACCTATGAAGATGGCAAAGATGATGAGCTCCTTGGCCGCATCCAGAAAAAAATCGGAAAAACAAAAGACGAGGTGATCAAATGGATTCAAAGTTTATAAATAGGGTCCGGGAATGAACAATTTATTCAAAGGATTAATAGCGGGTGGTGCTGCTGCTAAATGGGGTGGCGGATGTTTTGGCACCATTGCTGTGTTTGTTATTGTCTGGTTGATCCTGGGGCAAACCTGCAGTTGATTTGGTTTTGTCGTTCAACTCTAAAAGCAAGACTTTTTTTCGGATACCTCCAAAACAAAAGCCCTTTCACTTTGTGAAAGGGCTTTTTGCGTTTGATGTGGTGCCCATGGGGAAATGTCGAACTTTGAGGTGGCGGATTTGAACGAGATTTTTGAGTTTCTGGAAATAGGCAAAATGGATGTCGCACTCTTTTAATATCTGGTCAAGCTGAAATCTAATCATGAAAAATGCCTAAAGGCTTTAGACTTCCAGTATATCCCATTCTATCCAAAGTAGACCTTAGCATACGCTTTATTGCTTTTTTCCCCATACTTGTTTTAAAGTGCTTTTCTCTTTTTTGAGCGGCTTCTTTAAACAAATAAAATTCACAAAAAATCAACTCTAACGGCCCTCTGTATAAAGTACTTTTAGTTCCGCCTGAATTGTGGTCTTTAACACGTGCTTCAAGGTTGGATGTGTATCCGGTGTATAATTCAAGGTCTTTTTTACTAAATAAGATAGATACACAGAAGGGTAAAGGCATGATAAATATAAAAAAATAGCCATTATCCCAGCTCGACTTCCCTATGGTGTATGTTTTAACAAGCATGGGGAACTTGTCGCACTTTGACCCGAAAGATTTAAGTAAAATGTTAGCGTTTTTAGGAAATGCACAGCAAGCAAACGAGTATTAAACCGTCAAAAAGGCGTCAATTAACCCGGAAAAAAACGCTAGTTTATTTCTTTTTAAGGGTTAGTATCATCCTTGAAAAAAACTGCAAATTCAATTGATTTTACAAAATGGTCTAAAGAATATTATTAATTGATTATCAAACAGATAACAACATTTCGATCTTTTTTCCAACATTTACTAAGAAATTATCGTGTATTGATCTAACAGACTGAATTATTGTAAAAGCAAAGAATAGAAGTTAAAGATTCAATATTGGAATTATGCAAGAAGCATGACCGTAGGGCTCAGAATGAGCTTTACCTCCACTGCTATGAATTTATGATGACCATTTGCTCGCGTTATGAGTATAACAAGGATGATGCAGAATCCTTACTTAATCAGAGTTTTTTAAAGGTTTTAAATGGTCTGAAAACCTATCATGCCGAAGTTCCATTTAAATTATGGCTGCGTAAAATAACTGTTAACACCATCATAGATGAATTCAGAAAAAACAAGAAGCTGAAATTAAGCACAAAATCCGTTGATTTTCAGGACGCGATCAACGAAAAGCTTGAGCACGACATAAACGATTACCTTAAAAAAACCAGTGGCGAGGAAATATACGAACTGATAAAAAGCCTGCCGGACATGAGTCAGAAAGTATTTAATCTTTTTGTTGTTGACGGATACACACACAAAGAAATTGCCAAGATGCTAAGTATTCCCTGCGGAACGTCGCGTTGGGTTCTAAACTCAGCAAAAGAAGAGCTCAGAAAAAAAATAGTGAAGATAAATCGGGAAACCACTCAACACATTGCAAAATGAATATGGAATCTGAAAATAATAAAATCATCCGCGGAAAGCTAGATGGCCGTGCATTTGAGCCCTCTCAGGCCAAATGGGATGCTGCTTTGTTACTAATTAAACGTCAGGAAAAAAAGAAAAAGAGGCGATTATTGTTGTACCTGTTTTCTGTAAGCGCCCTTCTTTTAAGTTCAGGTTATTTTCATTTAAATTCAGAGGCATTTCATCAAATAAAACACAATAAGGTTGCTAAATCCAAAAAACCAAAACTATCAACCCAAATGCCTTTTAATGCAGCATCAACAAACATAAGAAATGAAGTGAAAAAATCAGATGAACAATTGACTTCACACAAGTTAAAACAAAACGAAAAAAAATCAGAAAATAAGGCGCACGAACAACCAAATAAAAAGAACCTCAGTTTAAAACCAAAAGAAATAGAAAATCATAACATTCAACAATTGCCAAAAACCGGAAAAAAATCAGAAACTAATAATTATCTGCATCCGCACCCTTTAAAAATCAAAGACACAAGCGCCGTTTCAAATAAAGCACAATACCTCCCCGGTGAAAACAGTTTAAACCATATTAATGAAACGAATAATGATAGATCGATTGTTTCGGATACCATGCATGAAACTACGTTTTTAGTGCATGAGATTAATCGAATTGTACCTTCGGAACCTCCTGTGAAGAGAGATACTTCGACCGCTATGTATCTGGTGCAAAAAAGTATTGCAATTAATGCGGATATTAAAACCGATACAGGTTCTTCAAAACCCTTTGCATCAGCAATGGTTTTGCAAATAGATACAAATCTAAAAAAAATTGATGTGTTTGAATTATACGCCCTAATTGGCGTTTTATACACTCCTGGCTTTGCTACAAACACATCTTCTTTAAACGGTTACAATCCAATGGCCGGAATCTTGATCACTAAGCTCTATAAGAACAATTATGGCATTAGTGTTGGTTGCCATTATGCCCTATACAGTTGTGTTTATAAACAAAGTAAAGTGTACACAAGCACTTTTCAGGAATTTGGAAATACAAATTATGTGACTGAGATTAACTATAACAGAATGCATTATCTAAAAGTTCCTCTGATCTTTAGTCACCACTATCAAAATAATTCTTTTGGATTTGGTTGCGCTTTTGGATACCTCCTAACCGGCTCATCCACTTTAAAAACTTATCATGAAAGCTATGGTGTCATAAAAAACTCTCATTCTGTAAAGTACTATGGCTACACGAATGGATTTAAGCCTTTTGATGTTTCCTGTATTCTTTCTTATCGGAGAAAATTATTTCGCAATACAGGCATCGGCATTACAGTGGAGTTTGGTTTGACTGATGTGAAAAACAACTCATTCTTCAATTCCTCAACCTTTGAAAGAAATAATTCCATTCAACTATTTTTGAGTCAAAAATTATATAAATAACATGAAACCTGTTCAACTAACCTATATCATTTCAATTGCCGTTCTGATAATTTCAGCCTGCAAAAAAAAGGAACCGGAAGTAATTAACGAAGCGCCTGTCTTCAGCTTCACCGGTAATATGAGTGGTTCAGCGCTTAATTACCGTTCGGGGACGGATAACTATTATATGTTTAGTTCGTACATATCAAATTCGGACAACGTGGTTGAATACATCAGCGAATTAAAAGACAAAAACTGTTCGGGAGCTTGTGCAAATTCATTAAAATTACGGTTAAAAAATTACCGTCCAAATAATGGAGCGTTAACTAGAATTGATTCTTCACTTCAACAGAGGTATTACAATTATTCCAGTCCTGTTGGCACAGCCAATACCTACAGCGTTACATTTGTTCATCAGTTTATTGGTGGCACGCCTAAAAACTTTACATGGACTTTTGACGACGGCACAATTTCAAAATTGGCAAACCCTGCACGAATTTATGACAAGCCCGGAAAATACCCCGTTTGTTTAAAGATAGAATCGTCAAACGGTTGCAGCAGTTCGGTGTGTGGCTCGGTAAAAGTAGGACAGGTAGGCGATTTTGTTGAAAGCGGGTTCAGCAGTGCTGCATCAGGCAACTCAATAAGTTTTACTGCTTTGCCTGTGCTTGGTGTTGCGCCTTATCAGTATTTATGGGACTTTGGAGACGGCATGCATTCTAATGAAGCAAACCCGTTACACAATTACGCAACACCCGGTGTTTACAAAGTAAACCTTACAGTAACAGATTCAAAAAATAATTCAGACAGTTTTGAAAATAACGTTAACACTCAAAACCCTGGTGCTACCTGCATGACACGTTTTAGTTTTGTAAAAAAGGCACTCAGTAATCCGTTAAACCTCTTCAACGTAGCTATTGAGTGGACTGATAGTACCGGAACAGTTTATAGTTCAGAAAACAATGGTAGTCCAGGATCAAATGGCTTTAGAATAATTTCAATTGAAGATTATAAAATCAATGAAAAAGGTGATAAAACAAAAAAAATGATGGCCCTATTAAATTGTACACTGTATAATGGTTCTAATTCAGTTTTATTGAAAGACGCCGAGATTGTTTTCGCGATTGCATATCCAAATTAATAAATCTGGTAATCAATCAATTAAAAATTATTTCCAACAAATGTCCTGAATATTTCGTGTATAGAATTAAAACAACTTCATGCAAAAAAAATACAAACTTAAAGTGCTGATTTGCCTGATTTTACTGATAATGATAAGGAAACAAAACGCCGCGCAAATTGCAAGTGCAACAGTAAATTTAAGTTCGGTGATAAGTCAAAACAGCAAATTGCTGTTGGGTATTACAATGGATTCCAGAAGCGGTATGACGGGCTATTCCAACACACCGATTGGTTATTTTAATGTTGATACCACCGGAACACTAAACTCTGCCATTCAACCACTGTTCGGCAATTTTCCTATCAGCACTGTGCGATATCCGGGTAATGCCATTAGTGTAGCTTTCGAATGGAAAAAAACGGTCGGTCATCCGGCGATTAACAGACCAACAATAAATGTATTAGGCCCCTCAGGCCCGGTGCAAAAGAATTTTTTTGGTTTTGATGAGTTTATGAAGATGACGGAGCAAAAGGGTTTAACAGGAAAAGATGTGCAACTAATGGTACCAATATATACAATTGGTACGCCTGACCTTACACCCACTCAAACACAGGCAGCAATTACCAACCCAGTTCGTAACAATGCTGATTGGGTTGAATATGCCAATGCTCCCAATAACGGTTCTAATCCGGGCGGTGGGACAGATTGGGCGGCTATGAGGGCTGTTAACGGTCATCCGCAACCTTATGATATTAAAATCTGGAACATAGGTAACGAGCCCTGGGCGCCCGGAGAGTATAATTTTAATGCAACAAATTATCTTACTTTAATTGCACCAATTGTTGATTCCATGCGGGCTATTGATCCAACAATAAAAATTACGTTGCCAGCGATTGGCTCGGCAACAACTTCATGGAACAGTGCAATTCTTAATTCAACACTCGTAAGTACAGGCAAAATTTACGGACTTTCTCCACATTTTTTTCCCGATGAATTAACACCACCAAATCCACCGGCAAATGGTGTTTTGAGTCGAGAAAACGCATTGGTGAATTTGTCAAATGCTGCTCTGAATAAAGGATTAAAAATTATCGTAGGTGATCATGCGCATGGCATACCTGGTGTAATGAGTCCTGATTTGGCTATGCAATGGCAGGGCGCGAATTTAACAGCTGATTTTTTATTAATGATCAGTCAGCTGCCAAATGTAGAACGTGCTAATTTTTGGATTTACGGAATTCCAACAGCAGTATGGCATCCCATTCGACAGAATTCACCGGGTAATTTTAGTTTGCTTGCCGTTGGGGAATTGTACAAGCTCTTATTCCCACTCTTCCTTGATAAATCCTTGCTTACCAATTGCAGCTCACCGCAGGCAAGTGACAACAATCCCTACAGCATTAGAACAGGTGCTTTTGCCAGCAGCGATAACTCAATGCTTAATGTGATTGCAGTTAACCGCGATAAAACCAATGCTATCCCGCTCAGTCTTGTCAGTCCTGCAGGTTATACATTGCAACTTGCTACGACCTATACCGCTGCTTCGCTGTCGGCTGACAATTATACAAATACCGCTACAACAATAAACACTGCAGGACAACTTATTTTACCAGCCATGAGCATAAGTGTTTTGCAATACATCGCTGTAACTACAGCTATTACGAAAAATAAAGAGAGGGCATCAGAAATAACTGTTCTTCCAAACCCGGCTGATAATTTTTTAATACTCAGGTTAGGCGCAGAAATAAAACCCATTGATGAAATCTGTTTGTATGATGTCGCAGGAAATGAAGTTTTTCGGAAACAAGGTTTCATAGGCTATGAAGCAATTCTGGAAACGACGGATTTAGAAGCAGGAATTTACATGCTCTTAATACGAGGAAAAGGAGAATATAGGCCTGTAAAAATTCTTATACAACATCCCTAATACATTCCAATGAAAAGAAAACTGTTTTTTTTGTTTTTACTTGCTGCTGTTGAGATGAATGCACAAGTAAACCTTAACGCCACACTCAATAATTTAAAAAGGAAAACGCCATTAATTGGTTTTAATGGGCAATGTAATTTTTCAATGTCAACATGGACGGTTCAAGCCTGGCGCGATTCCCTAGCCACACTCAACAGCGCAGTATTTCGTTATCCGGGAGGCACTAATTCCAATTATTTCGATTGGCAAACCGGCTGGTATCAGTCTGCGCCGAGCACTCCCACGTGGGTTGCAAGTTTGCAGTACACGGCGAGTGTAAAAGCACAAGATCTTAAAATTGGTCTTAACGCTTGTCAGGCCAAAGCGATCATGGTTCTTAATTTTCAGAATTCCACCATTAACTATCAGTTGCAGGCAATCAACAACGCAGTCAATAAAGGCCTTTCAGTTGATTACATTGAGGTAGGAAATGAACATAATATTTATGCATCCACTGCACAGTATATTCCAGCAGGTGTATATGCTAGCGGAGGAAAAACCTGGGCTGACTCACTAAAGGCACAATATCCAAATTCAAAAATTTGTCTGGTCGGCGGTGCAGGTCAACATTCATTAACTACAGGGTGGCATGATTCCATTTTTTCAAAAAATCCAAACATTGATGCCCTTTCTTTTCACATATATTTAGGGGCCGGTAATACTGACAACAAATTTTGCACCAAACGTGCATTAAGCATGCCTTTTCACGCAAACACAGGCGTTTCAAACAGGTATTTGATTTCAAAATTTACAAATTCGGTGGTGCCAAATAACATTGAAGTTTGGGCAACGGAATTTAATATGAGCGAACAAGTAGTGGGCAATCCTCTGCAGCATGCCGGCACCTGGACACATGCCTTGTTTGTTTCCGCTATGAGTCATCTACTATTGAAGGAACTTAAAATCAGCATGATTTTAAATCATAACGTTTCTGGCTTTAAGGATTTTGCGGCGGTGGATACCGGAAAAAATGTAATGGCTAATGGTATCGCAATGCAGCTCTTGGGAGAAGTTTCGAAAGGAACAGACAGTACTGCACTAATTGATTTCAACGGACAAGCCAATGTAATCTGGTCAACTACTGCATATCCGTCTCTAATTGGCTGGAAGTTTTGGAAGGGAACAATTGAAAACGCCTGGATATGCAATTTATCATCGGGCTTTGTAAAAGTATCGGCTGATGAAATATTAGGTAACTACTTTTCATTCGACAATTATTCGGCTGACTCTGCTTTTTTTGTGAAGGGTATTAAAAGCATAAATCACAGTTTCGGATTTTCAAACGATACTGTCAGTCTTCCACCTTTTTCGATCAATATTTTGAAAAAACAAACTACTACAGGTATAAATAAACAATACAAACTGGATGACTTCTACCTTTACCCGAATCCAACTTATAATTATCTGAATTTTTCGGAAGAAATTGAAATGTTCTCGCTGCTGGATGAATCGGGCCGTGTAGTCATGACCTTTTTGGAAGCGAGACGCGGCATTCCGGTTAAAGACTTGGCTCCGGGTATTTATTTTCTAAAGCTTAATGGCAAGTGCATCAAGTTTATTATAACGCGGTAAAGCATTAGCCATGTTTACATCCCCAAACATCAATTTAGCATTTACTAGGTCAGGAGGCAAAAATAATTTTTCATCAATGTATTTAACTTCAAAACCGCTCAATTAAACCAAAAAAACATGAAAAAGATACAAAGGCTCTTCATCGCAAATAATTTGTTATTGCTCCTGGTTTTTAGGCTACCTGAGCATTCTAAAGCACAATTAGCAAACAGCTATCCACACGATAGCCTGATTCAAACCGATTCAAAAGTTGTATTTGCCGAAATGTTTGAACAAAATTCGGTCAGTACCATGATTTCAAATTCGGGTTATCAAACTTCCCAGCTATTGTCTAACATTAGCTTTGATACGTCAGTACCTCCTGGAAGTCATGGCAGTCAGTCTCTCAAATTAACCACTATTGAAAGCAGCAATGCGTCAAATGATCCTAATGAAGATGCGAATATTTTGAAGAGATTTTCTAGCGGAATCAATGATTCCGTTTTTGTGCGATATTATGTGAAATTTAACAGCGGTCATACATTTCATCACAGTGGCGTTTGGATGGGAGGAACAAATTCAACATTATCCTGTTGGCCGTGCAATAAACCCGGACGAACAATTCCAACAAACGGAGATTCCGCTTTTGTTGTGGGCTCCGAAATAAGGGGCAATGCAAACATCAGCGCGCAGGCATTTTCTAAATTCGGATTTTACAATTACTGGATGGATATGAATCCGTTTACAACCGGGCCAAATGCCGGACAATACTTTGGAAACGAATTCATAAGCCCGAATTCAAATTCCTCCATCAATATGGATGCATGGAATTGCATAGAAGTTATGATAAAGCTTAACAATCCAGTAATCGATAGTACCGGAGAATTAAAACTCTGGATAAATGGTCAACTGCTTGCGCATTACGGAAAAGGACTTCCAAACGGCACCTGGAACGAAGCCATTTTTATTGAAGGCACAGGAACACCGTTTGAAGGATTTAGGTGGAGGAGTAATCCTGCAGTGGTTTTCAACTATATCTGGATTAAAAACTATTCAACCAATAACACTTCGTTTCCATCTGCCAACGATATACTTTATGACCACGTGGTAGTAGCAAAAAGTTACATTGGGCCAATCTACAACCCTGTAACTACGGGCATAAGGGAAACTAATTCAGAGTTTCCGGTAGCAATTTACCCGAACCCTGCAAATGAGGTCATAAAACTGTCAACAACAGTTGAACTAGTTCGAATATTTAATTCTTATGGACAAAAAATTGCAGAAAAAGCGAATGCGGATTTAATTTCAACAGCAGGGTTCCCCGATGGAATGTATCTACTTCAAATAAATAATAATTTTCGGAAAATCATGGTGAAACATTAGATGACTTATATCTGGGGAAATTTTTGACCTTGAATAAATAAGAATTTTAAATCATTTCATTTAAAAATAGTTCCCGTCCAAATAATGTCGAACCTGATTAAACAACGAAATTTTAACTTGAAGCAGAAGCCATTCCGCGCATTCGCTTCATACTACGGCAAAGGTCTAGGAGACATTTGAGCAGGACGGAGTGTGGAAAGCCAAAGCTCTTTGCGATTTTTTACGAAAGGACTTTTCTGCTTTATGGTGGTGTCAATGGGAACTGGGTCGAACTTTCACCCAGAAGATTTAATTAAGATTCTTGAATTTTTGGCAATAGTCGAACCGAATATCGAACTCAATCGATAATTTGGTTAACCATCCTGAAGCAGAAGCCACTCCGTGTCTTCGCTTCACGCCACCATAAAGCGAAAAATCCCTCCGAAATGAATCGAAAGGACTTTTCTGCTTTATGGTCGTGCCACTCGGAATCGAACCAAGCACCTACTGGCACAATAGCTGGCGGGCGAGTCAGTTACTCTAATTTTTTTCTTTCAGCCTATTACTGATTTCAGGATACTTGAGAAAATTTTGAATACATACAGCGCTTTTCATTCTTGTATTGTGCTTTTCACGTATAGGAGAGGATCTAAACAAATTTCATCATCATTAAGATCAAGCTGTTCAATTAAGATGCTGTCTTTTTTATAAAGAAGAGTTTTAATGAGTTCGGCGAAATGCGCCTTCCCCAGGGTTGGTCTGTTCAATGTTGCTATTAGCTATATTGCTCATAGCTTATATTTTGCGAGTTCTTCTCGTAGAAAGGCATTTAAATTGTGGCGTTCCGTTTTTAATATGCCGGCAACGCCATTGTAAAAATCTTCACTATTGTTATTGATAGCGATTAGCTTAAGCAAGCCATCGTAACCATGCCGTTCAAAGGCTATGGCGGCAATCAGGCAGCCGATGTCTGTTTTAATACTGCTTTCCTGGGATAAATACTTATTACCGTAATCAAGCGCGTTATTTAAATTAATTTCAGGGTGTTGATAAAGATAGAGGTGTAAAATTTTTAAATGCCCGCGCAAATTATGGTAATAAGATGTTTCGTGAATATATATTTAGTAATTGGTCTGACATACTTGTCTGCTTAATTTGTAGCGGCTAATTTTTAGCCACGTTTTATCTTTTTCTCAGTTGCCTCTTTTGAAACGTTCTTGCAGGATACTATTATAAAAATTTAATTGATTTTCGTAAATGTTGACGAGCCCGGGAGTTCAGCATGAGATATTTGCAGTTTAACTTCGGTGTTATTCAGACCGCAACCCTTTAATTTCTAAACGGATCGGTGGAGCAAGTAAACACGCTATTTTTAATTCAGTAGCTTTTTAAAAGCAAAAAAAATTCGTTCCAAAACGGAAATATTTTCCGTGATGATATCGGCCTTTCCTTTCATTTCCTGCTTATACACCAGTTTCTTTTTATAAGAAGTAATTAGTCCCTGATTTAATTTTACGTCTATTGCAAAATTATCTTTGTTAGGCATCTCTGAAATTCCAATTACACTACCCTGAAGCATACCGCTTTCATCGTGAGGGTAATTATTCAATTTAATATTCACCTTTTGTCCCAGTTGAAGCTTACCTGAATTTAATACTGGCAACGAACATTTGCCAATAAACTCTTCGGTTTGTGATGGAACCACTGCAAATAATTCGTCGCCGGTTTTAATGTTTTGATTAACAGCCCAAATATTAAAAAATGAGATCCTTCCATCAACCGGACTTTCAATCAAATAAAGTTGTTTCCATTTTTCTATTTCCGAGATCAATGTTTGGAAATTTTGTTGAAGGTCGCTCTTAAGCCTGGCCTGGTCTTGGTAATCAAGGATCTGAAGCTGGAGAATATTTTTTTCAATTGAATTGATCTGTATCAGACAATTTGAAACTGTAATCCTCATTTGCTCATTACTGGTTTGTGCATTCAGCAAATCCTTTTTTTTATTTTCCAATTCACGGGCTGAAATAGCTTTCTCCTCAAATAGAAGTTTATCACGTTTGTAGTCTGTTTCCGACAAATTTAACTGTTCGGTATTTATTGCTTCCTGCTTTTTATATTTTGCCAATAGAACATTGTAGTTAACTAAATCATTTTGCAACAACCCGATCTGTCTTTTATAAGAGTTAATTTGCGCGTACAACCCCATATCTTTTATTGACTTTAACACCTGGAGATAGTTTGGTGTCAACTCTCCCACTTTTAAGCTGTCTTTTATCAGCGAAGCCGGGATCGAATCAGAGGTCTTTAACTGGTTAAGGAAAGTGTTGGCGCTGCTAAACAACTTCAATACATCGCGGTAATCCGCTGTGTTTTCCATTACAGCCAGGGTTTGATTTTTGGTGACGATTTCTTTGTTTTTAACCGAAAGCACCAAAATCTTGCCATTGTTTTTTGAAACAATTACTGATGGTGGGTTAAGCGTTGTAAGTGTTATTTCCGCTGTTAAAACATCTGCGTATTCGATAAAATAGAGAAAAACAAAAATCAACATTACTGTTGAAGAAAATAGAATGAGCCCGAAACGTAACATCCAGGAAGGTTGTTTATCCAGCACGTCTCTGACAAATTCGCTTTGCTCTTCCACAGCATTTATTTTTCCGCTTAATTCCCCCATCAGTTCCCGAGTTCTAACTGATTTTTAATTAAAGTGTAATAGAGTTCTTTTTTATCAACCAGGTTAATATGACTTCCTTCTTCTTTGATCATTCCTTTTTCGAGCACAATTATTTTGTCGGCATTCTTAACAGTGCTCAAACGATGGGCTACGATAATTACAGTTTTTCCTTTATAAAACTCTTCTAGGTTTTGCATGATCACTTTCTCGTTGTTTGCATCAAGGGCACTGGTTGCCTCATCAAAGAATATGAATTCGGGATTTTTGTATACTGCCCTGGCAATCAGAACTCTCTGTCTCTGGCCTCCGCTCAAATTTACACCGTCGGGTCCTATTTTTGTATTATAACCCATCGCAAGACTTTCTATAAATTCAGTTAGATTTGCCACATGTGCGGCGTGGTAAAGCTTTTCTCTGTCGATAGCATTATCTATTTCAGATTCGGCAATATTCTTTGCGATCGTATTCGAGAATAAAAAACCGTCTTGCATCACAATGCCGCACTTGCTGCGCCAGAATTGAATATTGTAATTATTTATGCTACTGTTTCCAATTAAAATATTTCCTTCAGTGACGGAATAAAATTTCAACAATATTTTTAGCAGAGTTGTTTTACCGCTTCCACTGGCCCCAACAATGGCTGTAACTTTGCCTTGAGGGATAGTAATATTTATATCGCTTAAAACCAAAGGCATTGTGCTTGCGCCATACCGGAAATTCAAATTCTGAAAAACAATGGACCGGTTGTCTTTAAGCGCGGTTAATTTAGTCTGTTTTTGATCGTCCTCATCGTCCTTTTCATGAATCTCTGAAACTCTTTCGATGCTTATTAAAGCGCTTTGCAGAGTTTGGATAAAGAGAATCAAATTGTTGAGCGGTGAATTTAACTGCCCGAGAATGTATTGTACTGACATCATACCCCCAAGTGTTAATTCGCCGTTGATAACAGCCATGGCCGATAGAAAAGTGATAATGATATTTTTTATCTCATTGATAAAAACGCCCCCTATGCTCTGTATTTGAGCAAGCGATAAGTTTTTGAGGCTTAATTTGAATAGTCTGATTTTTGTCGCCTCCCATTCCCATCTGTGCTTTTTTTCGGAATTGTTAAGTTTGATTTCCTGCATGCCGTTTACAATTTGGACAAAACTACTCTGGTTGCCTGATGATTGGTCGAAATACTTATAGTCCAGGAGCGCCCTTTTCTTCATAAACAACATCACCCATATCACGTATAAACCGGCGCCAGTTAAGAAAACAAAAAATATGGCGGAATTAAAAAATGCCAGCACCATCCCGAATAAAATGATATTCACAATTCCAAAAACTACGTTGAGTGAATTTGTGGACAGCAGGTTTGAGATCCTCTGGTGGTCCTGCAGACGATTTAAAAGATCGCCAATATTTTTAGATTCGAAAAAAGAAATCGGCAGCCGCATTAATTTTTTAATAAAGTCTGATACCAGGTGAATGTTTATGCGCGATGTGATGTTAAGCAGAATCCACGACCTTATTATTTCAACCAGGGTACCGGAAATAAACAAAGTGAGTTGTGCGATTAAAATAATGTAAATAAAATTCAGGTCATGCAGATTAATACCTTTATCCACCACAACCTGGGCGAGAAAGGGAAATATCAATTGGAGGAGTGTGCCAATAATGAGACTTAGAAATAACTGAATGATATATTTGGAATGGGGCTTGAAATACTTAAAAAGAAAGGCAAATTTATTTTTTGGGTTTGGTTTCTCCGCAAATAATTCGGTAGTAAAATCAGAGCCCGGTTCAAGCGCCATCAATAATCCTTCAGAATCCTGTTTATGATCTCTGTATGGGAGCCAGCTTTTTTTAAAATCCTCATAGGAATATTTAATAAGACCGAACGCCGGATCGGCTGCATGAATTTGATTTTTCTCAATTTTATGTACGACTACGAAATGCCGCTGTCGCCAATAAACGATACAGGGCAGGGGCACATCGTTTACAAACGAATCGAAAGTAATATTAAATGCCATCGCATGGAAGCCGATGCTCTCAGCGGCTTCTGCAATTCCAGCAAAAGAAACGCCTTCGCGGGTTATGAAGCTACGTTGCCTCAGTTCTTCCACATCAACCGATAGACCATAATGTTTGGCGATCATCCGCAGGCATGTCGGCCCGCAGTCCATGTGGTCAAGTTGTTTATAGAATTGGAAAGTTTTTGACATTATTCCCCATTTGCACTTTTAACGGCTTTAACCAGTTTTTCCTTAATGTCTGTAATATCGTAATAATTCCCCGATTTAATAACGGCATAGATGTTTTTCAGGTTTTCAGTATTTTCAAGCGGATTGCCATTTAAGATGACCAGGTCTGCTTTATACGCTTCCTTAACCTTACCGATTGTTTTATCCATGAATAAACACAACGCGGCATTCGTGGTCATCGCGTTAAGAATATCTTTGTTGGATAAGCCGGCATTTTTTAAAAAGCCAATTTCACGATGGTAGGAAAAACCCGGCACCCCAAAAGACTTGTCATCTGAGCCTACAAGTAATTTTACTTTATTATCACATAAATATTTTGCATACCTGTCAAATTTTTTGAGCTCATCTTTAAATTCTTTTTTTTCTTTAAGGTACTGCTCGTTTTTAGCAATTATAAATGTTGTTTCATATTCTTCATAATCTTTTTTCCAAGTGTTTAAAATTTTAGCTGGTACAAATTCAAGTTCCGGAAACGCATAGAGTTCGTTTTTCACAATTTGATCCCAGGAACGATAATACCAGTAATACGTAGGGCAAACGAATGTTTGGTTCTTAACCAAATAATTGGTATAGGAATATAGCGTCGCTGAATCTTTTTTTAAGGCTTTAACAAATGGTTTAAGATGCTCTATACTTCTGAAACCATGCTGAATGTTGAACAAGATGCCTTCCTCGTGAACATGTCCGACGATGGGAATTGATTTTTGCTGAAGCATCGCCGAGACGCTGTCCAGCTGATTCTTCGTAAGACAGCACAGGTACTTTACAAAGTTATAGCCACTGCTTTTGTAATAATCAAACTGCTTTTTAAAATTATCATAACCTTTAAACTCACCAATGGGCGGCTGACACAAAAAGAGATTTGGTGCGGCATATTTATTTTTATTGATACTGTCACGATACTTTTCGGTCTTTTCGGCATATCTTAAAACCCTTAAACTTGTAACGCCATTATAAAGGTAAGACAGAAAATATGCGTCGTAGCCATAATCATCATCGCTGGCAGGAATATGTGCATGTGCGTCTATATAACCGGGGACAACATATTTATTTTTGCAGTCAACCACCTTATAGCCCTCTTTTTTTTGATTTTTTAAGCTAGGAAGAATGGCAGTAATCGTTTCGTTTTGTATAATTACATTTTGTTTTCTTAATATTTTGCCATTTTCAACGTCGATTACGCTTATATCGGTAAGTATCGTCTTATTTTGTGCCTGTGAATAAATACAAATTAAAAAGGCAAATTTCAGGGTTAAATTTTTCATACGCAATAATAGTGTTTTAAACTTAAACTTGTTCGTCCCAAAGCCCGAACGCAACCGGGCTTGTTTCGGGGTGGAATAGCCACTCAATTGGACTATTTCACCGGAACTTTATTAAACGCATTCAGGCTGACAAAAGCCTTATAGTCGAATTCAGAAGGTTGGTTACTTAGATCATATTTTTTACACTCCTTGTCAAAAAACTCAAGTGCCGCGCAGCCAAGCGTGCGCATTTCACTAAAAAGTATTTTCCCCTTTGCTGTAAAAAGCATTTCGGTATCAAGGAGTTCCAGCCCCGAATTTAAACGATTAAATTGGTCGCAGAACCTGCCATATAACTCATGCATTTCTTCGCCAGACAACAGGTTGTTCTCTACAATATTTCTATAACATACCAGCCTGTGACATATTGTAATCAGTCCGTGAAAAACATTAAACAAGGTGCGGTGTTCTAAAGGATTCTCAAGGTGATAGCCCAGTCGTTCGTCTTCAAAATTTATCTTAAAATACAAAAATTTGTCGTAGTACATGGTATTAAAAATATTGTGAGAACCCTGGTGCAGGATTTCTTCTATAAAAAAGATCCTGGAATTTTCGTACAACGAACTGAAAAAGGAAATCCCCAACAGATTCTGGTGTGCAAAACATAGGCATTCCTGGTTATCAAACACAAAGAACTTCCTGTTTGCTGCAACAAGGTTATTATAGATTTTGTTAAAGTTTTCTTTCAGGAAATTTAAGGCTGCTTTTATTTTCACTGCGTGGTGCATTGTGATTTCGTGCACCCGCACCTCTGTAGGGTCTCCCTGGTTTGCGTATCCGGGCCTGTTGATATAAAAATATGGTTTTAAAAGGGGATGTTGAAAAAGGACCAATTCGATTTTTTTTTCGTCATCTGCAAAAAGAATGGGGTAGAAAGTGCATTTCACCGGACCTCCGTCATCCTTCGATGTAATTGAATAATTCCCCGCGGGTCGCTCTGAAAAATTATACCCGTGAAAAGGAATGATAGGGGTATCCGATTTAAAATAACCAATACGTGAAACATAGGCTATATTGTTTTCATCAAACAAGATTGGAATAGAGGCTGGTTTTAATTTGGCATGAATATAACCGTAAATCAATTGTTCAAGTGTTGTTTTGGCCTCGGCATTCTCGTCATTGAAATATGCGTATAGGAGAGGATCTAAAAAAATTTCATCATCATTAAGGTCAAGCAGCTCAATTAAGATGCTGTCTTTTTTATAAAAAAGAATTTTAATGAGTTCGGCGAAATGCGCCTTCCCAAGGTTGATCTGTTCAATGTTGATATTTGTTATATTGCTCATAGGCTGTATTTTGCGAGTTCTTCACGTAAAAAGGTATTTAAATTGTTGCGTTCCGTTTTTAATATGCCGGCAACGCCATTGTAAAAATCTTCACTAGTGTTATTGATAGCGATTAGCTTAAGCAAGCCATCGTAACTATGCCGTTCAAAGGCTATTGCGGCAATCAGGCAGCCGATGTCTGTTTTGATACTGCTTTCCTGGGATAAATACTTATTACCGTAATCAAGCGCGTTATTTAAATTAATTTCAGGGTGTTTATCAATATAGAGGTGTAAAATTTTTAAATGGTATTTATAATTATTTTTCAGACAACCGCCCAAAAAAGTTGCTATGCCTTCATCAAGCCAATCGTGTTTATTGGGATTTATCTGGCTGGTGTACAAATGAACGCATTCGTGAAAAAAACTCTCAAATGACGTGGTATAAATAATATTATTGTAGGTATCGGCATAAGCATTGTCTTTTTGAAGGAATGAGTTTGTCCCCACCATTAAACCATTACAGACATTTACTTCCGTGAAATTAAAATAGTTATAACATTTAAATTTTATAACAGGAGTTTTGAACACCTTTGACAAAAATAGATTGAAACGATCAAGGCTGTCTAATCTCTTATCGGAACTGCTCAAATTTTCCTGGCTGTAATATTGAATTGTATTTTTCCTGCTGTAGTCAAACTTAAAAAAGTTGGTATAGGGTACTAATTTAAACTCGTTGTTTATTTTAACCACACCAAAATTATAAACACAGAGCAAACCTTTAAAATCGTTATTGTCAAACAAGTGATAAGCCATTTGCGCAACCCAAAAACTATCCATTTTGTTGAGGTACATCAAATTGGCCTTAATTTGAAATTTACCCGTATAGGCTGCAAGCTCCTGTTTTAATAGGTAGTCCGGCATTGGGTATTCTAAAGTTGTTTGGGTTGTCCATGAATCACCAGTGTAATGCAAATCACTAAGCATCTGGTTGTGGTAGTTTTCCAACAGGTTTTTTATACCTGTAAAGTCTTTGCTATACGTTTTTCTATACGTTGTTTCCCCAATCATAAAAACAGGGTTGCTGTTTTGGCCCGACAGGATCAGTATTTGAATACCAAATAAAAATATAAAAAACAGTCGCATGTAAATTCAGTAGTAACCAGGGAACTGTGATCTCTACAACACCCTGTTCAATTAATTTATTCCTTCATTGTTGGCATATCACATTTTACCGGTTCGATATTCTTTAGTGGAGTGTCATGGCATTTTGTTTGCTCTCCGCCTTTTATGGCGTTTAAGGCTTCGGCAGTTGTTATTGCATTCGCTTTAGCCATTAGTCCGACTATATTTAATTTTTCGTTTTCCATTTTTGCATGTTTTAATAATTTGCTACTCAATGACACTGCAAGCTTTTCGCAACCGCTCGTTTAATGAAATTGGTAACAACATAACCCTAAACAGTTCACAATTTACGACATTTGAAAAGTCAAATCCAAACTTTGCTATAATTATTTAACGGGGAAAATCCGTGAAAATATCCGGTTAGGTCTACATTTTCTTTACTTTTGTTTTACACTGAAAAAAACAGATGCGCGAAACCCTATCAGATGCTGGCTCTTTTATACCGAACTTGTCACCGGCCTAATATTAACAATTTATCCCTAGAGAGTCTGCGCTATACGTTTTTTATGCGTTGTACCCCAATCATAAAAACAGGATTGCTGTTTTTGCCAGTCGGGGTCAGTATTTGGATACAAGAAAAAAACAGTCGTTAGTAAATTAAGTAATAAACAGGGAACTGTGATCTCTACAGTTCCCTGTTCAATTGATTTATTCCGGCATTGCCTGCATAGTACATTTTACCGGCGCAACTTGTTTGAGGTCATGACATTTTGTTTCTTCTCCGCCTTTTATGGCGTTTAAGGCTTCGGCAGTTGTTACTGCATTCGCTTTAGCCATCAATCCGGCTAAACTTAATTTTTTGTTTTCCATTTTTGAATTTTTTAATGATTCGCTACTCATCGCTTTTGCAGGCTTTTCGCATCCGCCCGTTTAATGAAATTGGTACCAGCATAACACTAAACCGTTTACAAGTTACGACAGTTGAAAAGTAAAATCCAAACTTTGCGTTGAAAATTTAACGGGAAAAATCCGTGAAAAGATCCGGATCTGTCAAAATTTTCATTATTTTTGGTATACCCAGGGAAAATAGTATATGTGCGAAGTCGCATCAAATCTTAGGCCTTTTAAAACCCACCTTGTCACCGAACTAGTTTTAACAATTGTAATTTTTACAAAATATTCGTAAAAAATGGTAAGCAAGAGAGATAAATTTTACGCGCGGCAATTAAAAAAATTGCGAGAGAAACACAAAATCAAACAACTTATCTTGTATCCTTTGCTGGATCTGTCGAGTCAACAACAATATAGTGACCTGGAACAGGGAAAAAAACATTTCACTGAGGAAATAACCCTAAAAATATGCTCTGTTTTTAAAATTCCCGTTTTACAGTTTATAACCGATAAAAAGAATGAAGAATCAGCAGATTCATTAATTTATGATGAGGATTTTAAAGTTATTTTTCAAACAGCAGATGACAAACTGAAGATCTTACTTTTGAAAAAAATCTTTATTGAAAGTAAATTAGAAAGTCTCGATCTGAAGTTGAAGTTATACAACCCGCACCAGGGCAAAGAGACGTTTGAATTAAGTAAAAAAAAGGTACACGTATTCGTTTAACCGATCAGTTTTTATTTCGTGAAGCAATTTCGATATCGCTGTTTATTTTCATCCATTCGAGATACAATTTTTCCTTGAGCCGCTTTAGTTTATATACTTCATAAGCTTCCTCGATTAAAATTTTTAGCTCCTCCAAATTAAAAGGTTTAACAATGTATTTAAAAACCAAGCCTTTGTGAAAAGCATCCAATATCGAATCCTTGTCACTGTATGCTGTAAGCATAATGCGGGTTTGCAATGGGTAATTATTAACCGCTTCCTCGAGCAATTGAGTCCCTGTTGTACCTGGCATTTTTTGATCGGTAATTAAAACGTGAACCTCATTTGCCTTAAGGATAATTTTTGCGTCTCTTGCAGAGTTGGCAGTAAAAATGTTGTAATGTTTCCTGAAATTAGCTTTAAATGTTTCCAGGTTATTGACCTCATCGTCAACATATAGGATATTTATAATGGGTATTTCCTGCGCATCCATAATTGAGCTGAACTGTATGAGAATTTGCCGTTTCGGTTTAATAGTGGTTTGCCCTTCGTACTGCCAAGGTAAAAATTTTTTTCTTTAAAAAAGTAAGAAACCCGTTTTTTTTGTATTCAAAACACTGTTCCAAAAACGCGGATAGCGTTTTACTATTCTAAAACACTTTTTCTCAATAAAATATCCAGTTCCTATAAAAATATGGTAATAATAGCGAATCACCCATATTCTCCCTTTACAAAGGACACAGTGGGTCTTTTTTAACCAAAATAATTGAGTAAATTTATTTGATTTATAATTGCTCTATGGCAAAACAAAAACCTGAAACTCGGACTTGTAAAGAAAGGTATTTAAAAGTCGCTTTTTTATCGAAGGTTGTTTTAAAAGATATTCATGAAGTATTAACTCATTATAACCTGGAACAAAAATTAGAATTAACCGATCACTTTGGCAAACTGTTTGATGAGCTTCGTGAGTATTCAGAAACAAAGGATTTTGTCATACCACTTCAAAAATTTACATTAGGTGGTAAATTGATTGAGGGCAATCACGAAATTATGGTTCCTAAAGAAGTCTTCTTAAAAGTAAATGATTTACTCACCGTAAACACTCAAGGTTATAACTGCCATGAAGAAAATGAGCCTGTCCCATTAAAAAGATTCGTAAAATGCGGGCATTGCAATACAGCTATGCGGGGATATATAGTTAAAGGCAAAAACATTCCCTACTATATGTGTAACACAAAAGGCTGCTGCAATACCAAAAGTGCCAAAGATCTGCACCTGGTTTTTGAATTCGGTTTGGCGTATCTGACCTTGCAAAAAGCGACCGGACTTTTGTCCCTTGTAAAAAAGCAGATCATCGCCATCTACAACAACACAAACAAAGAAAAAGAAAACCACAGTGATATAATTAAGCGTCAAATTCTGGAATATCAGCAGAAAATTGACAGGTTAGAGGAAAGACTGATTTTGGAAGAAATTACCCTTGATCTTTACAACAAGTATCTGCCTAAATACAAGGTTGAAATTATCGACCTGGAACGAGCTTTACTGAAAACCACGAAAAGGTTGTCGAACCTGGAAGATGGTATAAATAAAGTAATGGAATTATGCGCGATTCTCCCTAAAATGTGGAGTTTGCTGCCATATAAGGACAAGCAGATCTTCCAAAAACTGATCTTTCCCTAGGGATTCACCTTTAATAAGAAAACTGGTGAGTGTCGAACCAAAAAAATAAATTCTGTATTTCTTTGTATTGCCGAATTGATGCGGGATGTAGCTAAAATAAAAATGGGGGAGTCAAAATTAATATTTGACATCCCCCACTTGGTGGTGCCTCCAGGAATCGAACCAGGGACACAAGGATTTTCAGTCCTTTGCTCTACCGACTGAGCTAAGGCACCATCTTTATTAAAGACTTCATCTCGGTAATGAAGGTTTTGTACTCTTATTCTTTTCTTTCAGTCCTTTGCTCTACCTCCCGATAGCCATCGGGAGAGCTAAGGCACCATCTTTATTAAAGACTTCATCTCGGCAATGAAGGTTTTGTACTCTTATTCTTTTCTTTCAGTCCTTTGCTCTACCTCCCGATAGCTATCGGGAGAGCTAAGACACCCACTCACCCATTTACTGGCCGTATAAATGACTACATAAATAGAGGTTGCAAAAATACGCATTTTCTCAGGACTGCAAAATATTTCCAAAAAAATCTTAATATAAATTTGAGTCAGGTTTAAAAATATACCTTTATCGCACATGAATTTGATTTTAGATTTCGGCAATACCCGCGTAAAAGCCGGTGTGTTTGATGGAAAAGACCTTGTCGTTCATAAAATATTTGATTCTGCCGCTCAATTAATAACTCACCTGCCAGACTTGCCGCCCATCAGCACATGCCTGATAGGCTCGGTAACGGGGGCCCACGAAGAGGTTTTTGAAACCCTGAAAAAAAAATTCAATACCAGCCTGTTTTCAACAAGCACTCCGGTACCCCTAAAAAATCTATACCAGAGCGCGCTCACCCTGGGTTCCGATCGCATGGCGGCCGCAGTGGGTGCTTACAGCTTTTATCCCAACAGCAACGTGCTTACCATCGACGCCGGCACCTGCATCAAATACAATTTTGTGAATGCCGGCAACGAATACCTTGGCGGCGCCATATCGCCGGGCATCCCCATGCGCCTGCAAGCCATGCACCATTATACGCACGCGCTCCCGGAAATAAAAGCCGAAGAAAATTACGAAAAGCTCACCGGCCGGAACACGCGCGAATCTTTGCTGAGTGGCGCCATTATCGGGGCAGCGCTGGAAGCCGACGGCATGATCAGCAGGTACAAAGCGCAGTACCCGGCCCTGCAGGTGGTTATTACCGGCGGAGATGCTCCTTATTTGTGCAAACAACTTAAAAACCGTTTCTTTGCCAACCAAAATATACTGCTTTACGGCCTCAACACCATACTAAATTTTAATATTGAAAAATAAATCACACATTATATTTTGGATCCTCCTGGTTCCTGTTCTGGCCCTGGCCCAAAACAATACCTTTAGTCCTTATTCGCGTTACGCGCTCGGCGAATTAACAGCTCCCACCCTGGCACACAATTCCGGCATGGGGGGCGCGTTTATCGCGATGAAGCCCGATTCCATGATGCCCATTTTTATCAATACCGGCAATCCCGCCGCATACGCCCTCATTAAGTTAACATCACTTGAAGTAGGCGGCAGCGGGGTGTACTCAAAATTTTCGGGCGACAATACCTCTGTTACCCGCTGGTCAACCAATTTTTCATATGGCGCGCTTGGTTTTCCCATCGCCAATAACGGGGGCGCCTGTTTTGGCATCATGCCTTACAGCCATGTGGGTTACGATCTGCAGAACCAGGTCACTGAAGCCGGCATTGGTGAGGTCAGTTATTTGTACAACGGTTCGGGTGGTTTAAACAAGGCCTTTATAGGTTATGGCATCATGCCGTTCAGCAAAAACTTCGCTAAATTCAGGAGCAGACAGGCTGTGCCCGATTCCTTAAAAACACTCAGGGGCAATAAATACCGGATGGCTGAAATGGCCGCCAAAGTGCTCAGCGATTTTTCTATAGGCTTTAATGTGAATTATATTTTCGGGGGACTTCAAAACACCACCCGTGTGGTCTATCCCAGTTCTGTGCTATACAACAATACCTTCCGCGAAAGAACTTTGACCCTTGGCGATTTTACAGGCAACTTCGGTATTCAAAGCGCTTTCAGCATCGACAGTGTTGCGGATAAACGAGGAAGAAAAGACAGGATCAATGCGCAGGTAGCCGCCTTAAAAGCAATGGGTTATTCTGATGAGATGCTTAAAAACCGCAGAGATAGCCTCAGCAACAGCACGCCTCTGCGCAAAAGGGCGATGCGTGAAAAAGCAAAAATCACCTTCGGTTATTTTATGGCGCTTAACAATGCCCTCGATGTGAATTACAGTTCAGCGGTTTATAATTATATCGTCAGTGCCACGGGCCAGGAAATTATCCGCGATACCGTTATTTACAGGACCAATCAAAAAAGCACCATCTCTTTACCCCTGGAGCAGGGTTTTGGCATAGGGTATAAAAAAGGCGAGCGCGTGAACGCTGTGGTGGATTTCGCGATCACCAACTGGCAGAACTTCAAATACCTCGACAACGTTAGTGATTTTAAAAATAATTACAGGATCGCAGCCGGCGTAAATTTTGTGCCCGAAAAGTACGCGGCCGGCCACAATGCTTTTCTAAAACGCATCAATTACCGCCTGGGTGTTTCTTATCAAACCGGTTTTATTGAACTTAAAAATACGCTCATCACCAATTACGCGCTTACTGCCGGCATGGGCTTCCCGGTTGGCATCGGGCGCCTTTCTTCTATGGTGAACCTGAGCGTACAATACGGTCAGGTGGGCACTTCCGCCAATAATCTCACCAAAGAGAACTACATCAGGTTTAATTTCGGTTTTACATTTTCTGACCGCTGGTTTCAAAAAATGCGTTACGATTAAGCTTGTCTTTTTTTAAAAACATATCCGCTTTTTTTTTATTGACTTTGATCTCTACATCATGCACCAACGATCTTAAAGATGTGATGGCGCTGCCCAATAATAAAAAAAGTCCCTCGCAGGTGGGCGACAGTGTGACCATGTTGTACACCGACAGCGCGCGGTTGAAGATCATGCTCAAAGCCAACAGGATGCTGATGTTCAGTAAGAATGTAAAAGAGCCGCTCACCATTTTACCCAAAGGTGTGTTTGTGACTTTTTTTGATGAAGATGAAAAAGTTTCATCAACGCTGAGGGCCAACTACGGCATCCGTTATGACCTTTCGAAACGCATGGAAGCCAAATACGCTGTGGAGGTAGTGAACAAAACCGGCGAAAAACTCGAAACCGAAAGGCTCATCTGGGATGAGAACAGCAAGAGGATTTACACCGACGCCTTTGTAAAAATTACCACCGCCACAGAGGTCATCAGGGGCAAGGGCATGGAGAGTAACCAGGATTTTACCAAATACCAGATCAAACAAGTAACAGGCACCATTCAAATCAAAAACGATGAACCCTAAAAATCAAATTGCCACCTTTATTTTCCTCGAACGCCTATGGTTTGTAGGCGCTATTCTGGGCATGCTTTGTGTGATCTATTTTCTTGTCACCAAAGACAACGACAGCGCCCTTTTCTTTTTTGGGTTCTTTATCCTTTCTTCTGTCATCTACCTCATGCGCAAACGGCAGCGCAGAAAACACGAGGCCTATCTAAAGTATAAGGAAGATGAGAAACAGAAGCCTTAAAGTGGAACCCGAAACCCGAAACCCGAAAACATCAAACCCGAAACCCGAAACATTGAACCCCTAGTTTGACCACTTGTAACAAAAGCGCCGCTTAAAATTTTATTAGTCGTAAATTTACCTGTGTTTTTGGTTTTATTCAAAGAGAGTTTATTGTTTGCCTGGCAGTCGCTGGTGGGCAACAAACTGCGCTCGTTTTTAAGCCTGTTGGGCATTACCATTGGCATCTTTGCCATTATTCTTGTGTTTACAATTGTAGACAGCCTCGAAAACAACATCCGTGGCAGTATTCAGACCCTGGGCAACAATGTGGTGTATGTTCAGAAGTGGCCCTGGCTTTTTGGTCCTGATTATCCCTGGTGGAAATACATTAACCGGCCCACCCCCCAATATTACGAGCTCGATGAACTCAGTAAGCGCTGCCGCAGCACCGAGGCGCTGGCATACAGGTTGGGTGCCCGCAAAACCATCAAATACAAATCCAACCATATTCAGAACGCGGTAGTGGCGGGTATTTCACATGATTTTTACAAGATCAAAAATTTCGATCTCAGCGCGGGCCGCTATTTTACGCAGAACGAAACCGATGCCGGTTACCATGTAACACTCATAGGGGCCGAGATTGCAGCGGGTTTGTTTCCCAATGAAGACCCGATAGGCAAGGAAATAAAAATAGCCGGGCAAAAAGCCACGGTAATTGGGGTTATTACCAAGGAAGGAGAAAGCCTGCTCGGCAACAGTTATGACTACCAGGCCATCATTCCATTTAATTTCGCTCGGTATCTAATGGAAACCAAATCAGAGAATTCCGATCCCACCATTTATGCCAAGGCCAGGCCCAATGTGAGCAACGCCGAAATGATGGATGAGCTCACAGGCCTTTTAAGGGGCATCAGGCGACTGAAGCCGCTCAGTGAACCCAACTTCGCCCTCAACGAGATCAGTCTGCTGAGCAAGGGTTTTGACACATTGTTCGGCATCATTGGCCTCGCCGGATGGATCATAGGTGGTTTTTCAATACTGGTAGGGGGTTTTGGCATCGCCAACATCATGTTTGTATCGGTAAGAGAACGTACCAATTTAATTGGCATACAAAAAAGCCTGGGCGCCAGGAATATTTTTATCCTGGTGCAGTTTTTGGGAGAGAGCGTGCTGCTTTGCATCATAGGCGGTTTTTTCGGCTTGCTGCTGACCTGGTTAATGACCCTTTTGGCCAGGAGCGCCATGGAAATCGACATCAGTCTTACGGGCACCAACATTATCCTTGGATTTACCATTTCAGTATTAATAGGCATCATCAGTGGGTTTATTCCTGCTTATGGTGCGTCACAGCTCGACCCGGTAGAAGCCATCAGAAGCAATTGAAAAGGCCTAAGATCATATCCTTTATCTGCATTGTGGGTTACCTCTCGGTGTTGCTGGCTTTTCCGCAGGTATTTTCGCCTCAGGTCAAAAAGCTGGGTGCTTTAATGCCGGCAATGTTTGGTGTGCTGGTGGCAGCGAAATTTATTGCCTGCGTTGGTATCTGGTATTATAAACAATGGGGCGTGCAGTTGTACCTGCTTTCTTTTTTTGCCAGAGTCCTTTTTAACCTGGGTATTGATGATTTGGGATTTGCATTTTACTTCAGTTTAATTCTCAATTGTATGTTCATTGTTGGTTTGCTGAGGTTTTATCCTAAAATGGACAGGAACCTTTAACAAATTAAACGTCTGTCTACAAATTGTGTTTAATTATCTAAAACTTGGGGTTTTCAGCAAAAAAACTTGTCAGATAAAAATAAAATTGTATATCTTTAGAATAGGAATTGAGAATTAGTAAAATTTACTTCACTCAGTAGAACATACATTTTAATCAACGAAACACATGGTTGCCGAAGTCGAAACAGCAGAATTACTCGAAACTTTAAAAAGCTTTTTTGGCTTTGACGGGTTTAAGGGAACTCAGGAACAAATCATCAAAAGCCTGCTCACCGGCAAGGATACTTTTGTAATAATGCCAACCGGTGGTGGAAAAAGCCTTTGTTACCAGTTACCTGCAATTTTAAACGAGGGAACTGCCATTGTGGTGTCTCCTCTCATTGCTTTAATGAAAAACCAGGTGGATGCCATCAGGGGTTTTAGCAACGAAAATGGCATCGCCCATTTTTTAAATTCATCCCTTAACAAAAGCGACATTACCCAGGTAAAAAAGGATGTAATTTCGGGCAAAACCAAATTACTTTACATTGCGCCTGAAACTTTAACCAAGGAGGAGAACATTAATTTTTTTAAGGAATTCAAAATTTCCTTTTTCGCGATAGATGAAGCGCATTGCATTTCGGAGTGGGGGCATGATTTCAGACCTGAATACCGTCGCCTCCGACCTATTATAGACGCCGTAGGCAATGTGCCGGTGATGGCCCTTACCGCTACCGCCACGCCCAAAGTGCAGCAGGATATACAAAAGAATCTGGGCATGATGACCGCCAACGTTTTTAAATCTTCCTTTAACAGGGGTAACCTGTATTATGAGGTAAGGTCCAAACAACATGTGATTAAAGAGATCATTAAGTACGTTAAACAAAATAACAATAAAAGCGGCATCATCTATTGTTTGAGCCGCAAAAAAGTGGAGGAGATCGCCGAAGCACTGAAAGTGAACGGCATCAGCGCCGCGCCCTACCACGCGGGCCTCGACGCCAAAGAGCGCGCAAAGACACAGGATGGATTTTTAATGGAGGATATCAAAGTGATTGTGGCTACCATCGCTTTTGGCATGGGCATTGATAAACCAGACGTCAGGTTTGTGATCCACCACGACATTCCAAAATCACTCGAGGGTTATTATCAGGAAACAGGCCGTGCCGGGCGCGACGGGGGAGAGGGTAACTGCGTCACCTTTTACAGTTACGATGACATCATCAAGCTGGAGAAATTCATGAAAGACAAGCCTGTAGCCGAGCAGGAAATAGGCAAACAAATGCTGTCTGAAACCGCTTCTTTCGCCGAAACCAGCAGCTGCCGCCGTAAATTCATCCTGCATTATTTTGGTGAAGAGTTCGACGCCAAAGGCTGCAATGGCATGTGCGACAATTGCAGGCATCCCAAACAGAGTTTCGAAGCAAAAGAAGATCTTGAACTGGCCATTGAATGTGTTTTGGAAATAAAAGAAAAACACAAGATCAAGGATGTGATCAATGTGATTGTTGGCACTTTGACGGCTACAGCCAAAACCTATAAACACAACACCCTCGAATCGTGGGGCAAGGGCGTTGACCACGACAAAGACGAAAAATACTGGCAGGCGGTTTTGCGCCAGGCCATTGTGAACGGTTTCCTTGCAAAAGACATAGAAAATTATGGTTTGCTGAAAGTGACTGAAAAAGGGCGCGCCTTTTTGAAAAAGCCTGTGAGCATTAAATTCACCCGCGACCACGATTATAACAACAGCGAAAAAGACAATGGCGATGACGATATCTTATTAGGCGGCAAAGGCGGCAGCAGCGCGGCCGACGAAGTGTTGTTCGCCCTGTTAAAGGACCTTGTGAAAAAAACCGCGAAAGCGAAGGGTTTGCCTCCTTATGTGATTTTTACCGAACCTTCCCTGGAGGAAATGTCGATACAGTATCCCATCACGATGGATGAGATGACCAAGATCAGCGGCGTTGGCGCGGGCAAAGCAGCCAAATACGGCAAACCCTTTATCGAACTCATTAAAAAACACGTTGAGGATAACGAAATTGAACGTCCGGTTGACATGGTCATTAAATCGGTGGTGAACAAATCGGGGTTAAAGGTTTATATCATTCAAAACATCGATCGCAAAATAGGCTTGAAGGAAATGGCCAAAAGCAAGAACCTCACCCTGCCCAACCTGCTCACCGAAATTGAAACCATTGTTGAATCGGGCACCAAAGTAAACATCAATTATTATATTGACGACCTGATGGATGAAGAGAAACAGGACGAGATCCTGGAGTATTTTAAGGAAAGCAGCAGCGATAGTGTTGCCGAGGCCATGAAAGAACTTGGTGAAAACGACTACGACGAAGAAGAGATCAGGGTGATGCGAATCAAATTCCTGTCGGATTTCGGCAATTAAGAAGCTTGCAGGGTTTTTTCAGTTGCGCCTGGCCTGGTTAAAATTTAAGCCGGGTTGTGACATAGAGTTGTTATGGCCGTTGCGAAGATTGGTCCCGGCTCTGCCCGAGCTGATAGTTTTTCCGGATTAGCCTGTAAAGCAATTGTTATTTTTAATCAAACATTCTTTCTATTTTCAGGTAATTTATTTGCCGTTTTTTCGTTTTAAATAAGCATTGTTTTCAGAAAAAATTCATAGGTACATTTTTTTATTCGGTGTCTGCAGCCTGGGTTTTGGCATGATGATAGGCGCGGTGCCAACCAGTGTGCCTATCCTGATCCTGCTGGGCAACTGGCTCATCGAACTGAATTTCAGGCAAAAATGGGAGAGGATCAGAAACAACAAATTGTTCTGGATCCTGGTTTCGGTTTTTTTGATACACCTGATCGGTGGTTTGTATTCCTCAGACACCGGGGCGGCCATAGCTGATCTGAATATCAAGGCGCCCATGTTGATTTTACCCCTGGTTTTTTTCAGTGCCAAACCCCTTTGTTTTTCTGAGTTCCGTTTTGTGCTTGCTTGTTTCTTAATAGGTTCTTTTGCCGATACTGCCTGGTGCCTGGCCTATAGTTTTCTCATTCACCACAATGAAGTGGGAAGAGAAGCCTCCCGTTTTATGAGCCACATACGCCTGGGTCTGTATTTAAATATGGCGGTGGCGTGTTGCATTTATTTCGCGGCTACCCTTGCAGGCGTTTTTAAAAAATGCGCGCTGCTGTTACTGTCGGCCTGGTTTATCTGGATCATGTATGTGCTGGGGCTCGCATCGGGACTCGCCAACCTGTTTATTCTTTCCTTTATAACGGTTTGTGTAGTTGTTTACAGGCAAAGGCCCCTTGTAAAGCTGAT
Organism: Chloridella minuta; assembly: GCA_032273045.1. NCBI lineage: Eukaryota > Xanthophyceae > Mischococcales > Pleurochloridaceae > Chloridella > Chloridella minuta. The sequence continues at coordinate 79,358 of JAUKPQ010000003.1, forward strand.
CGCGTTTTTATTATTGGTGGCACTTACGTTATTTATTGCCGGTTACATCGGCGAGATCAGCAGATCACAGCTAAAGGTGAATGATACGCCCAATAACCTGCAGGCACGCAAAAGCCCGTCGGGGCGGCCGTATTCGCATTTTGATACCATAGGTCAGAAAGAGAACGGCAACTATGTTCTGATAAATATACAGCTGGACGAATTAAAAAATGAATGGCAAAAAGAGTTTCCCGCCGATAGTTTTAATTTCCATCCAAACCCGCACAATATTAACCGGTATGAGGTGCTGATCAGGTACCTGGCCAGCAAAGGACTGAACAAGGATTCGGTGGGCTTATCGCGGCTAAGCGCAGCAGACAAAAACAACATACAAAAAGACATTTGTAATTACCGTTATACCGGCTGGAACTTTATGCACCAGAGAGTTTATGAGCTGGTTTGCGAATACGATGATTTTATCAACAAGCGCGACGTAAACGGTCATTCGCTCACCATGCGCTTTTATTTCTGGGATGCTGCAGTGCAGGTCATCAGGCAACATCCGGTTTTTGGTGTGGGCACCGGCGATGTGCAGACTGAATTAAACAAGGTATACGAACGAAGTGATTCGCCATTGGAAAAGGACTGGTATAAAAGGCCGCACAACCAGTTTTTGACCATCATGCTGGCGCTCGGCATACCCGGAACCGTTATATTCCTGCTGGGTATTTTTTATCCGGCGATGAGGTTCAGAAAACATCTTTCGGTGTTGTACTGGCCGTTTTTTGTGCTGGTAGTGGTTTCTTTTATTCCCGAAGACACCCTCGAAACGCAGGCTGGAGTGGTATTTTACGCTTTTTTTAATACACTTTTTCTTTCGGTGGCGTATAATCAACGAGTTGATGTAGAAAAAAACGTGGTAAAAATTTAACCACAAAGGACACAGAGTGTCAACCATGGAGGACGCAGAGGGCTGCCAAGATCTTAGTGTTTCTTAATGAACTGAGTGCCTTAACGCTTACATCGAAGCTTCAGCGATGGCGCAGTGGATCATTGCCGACTGCCTCCTGCAAACAGCAAACTTCTCAGTGTCCCTCAGTGCTCTAAGTGTCTTAGTGGTTTTCAGAAAAACATTTCTTAGAACGAAACAAACTCCTGCGGATTAATAGGTGAGCCATTGAACCACAACTCGAAATGCAAATGCTGGCCCTTGCTTCTTTCGCCGGTGTTCCCCACCACAGCAATGGCTTCGCCCGATTTCACTTTTTCGCCCGTTTGTTTGAGCAGCGCGGCGCAGTGTTTGTAGATGCTCACCAGGTTGTTACTGTGTTGAACATGAATGATATTGCCATCTTCGGCTGAGAACCCAGTAAAGATCACCGTGCCGTCGAGGGTTGTTTTAATGGTCTCTGCTTGTTTGGTCACCACATCCACCCCAAAATGATCTTCTGCCAGGTCGTAAGAATTACTAACCATTCCTTCAACAGGTGTAAAAAAAACGATCTCGCTCAAACCACCGTGTTTTATTTTGGCAACAGTCACTATTGCGTTGGCTTTGCTTTTTTCATAATCATTTCTGAAATCGATATCGGTGCTGCTGGGATTTGTATTGAGTTTGCTGTACTTGCCCGTGGTGTCTTTTTTCGGTTTTTCGGTCTTTGATTCCACTTTTTCGTTCAGCACGTTTAAAATGCTGGCCATATAAGCGTTTCTTGAATCGAGGGTTTGTTCGAGGGAATCGGCCTTTAAATTCAGCGAAAGGATCTGTTTCCGTTCAGTAACGTCGCCGTAACCCGGAATGTACTCCCTTAAAGGCGTAAAAGCCACCAGGCTGATTACAAGGGTGGTCATTACTATGGTAATGGCCGATATACCAATTATTAAAGTAATGGGCGAGAGGCGCAGGGAGAATTTTTCACCGAAAGTGGTGTCATTCAGGAGGATAAGCCGGTATTTTTTCATCAAAAATACCCTGATCCTGGCCCTTTTGCTATTTTTTGCCTCTGCCATGCGTTTGTAAAGATGCAAATAATTTTTTTTCTCAGGAAACTTGCAAGACAATTAAAGTTTCCTTAGTTTTGTCCCCGAAAATTAAAATGGAACCACAGGAAAAAATATTAAAAACATCTCTAGAGTTATTTTTTAAGTATGGCATTAAGCATGTAACCATGGATGACATCGCCAAAGAACTGGGCATGTCGAAAAAAACCATTTACCAGTTTTACAAGGAGAAAGACGACCTGGTGAATCAACTGTGTGGCATTGAATTAAAGGAACAGGAAAATCAGTTTGATGAAATGAATAAAACGGCTCAAGACCCTATTCATGAGATCATGCTGATTTCAGACAGGATGAGACAGATGATGCAAAACATCAATCCCATGTTCTTTCTCGACCTTCAAAAATTTTACCCGGCGGCCTTTCAGCGCTTCCAGTCTTTTAAAGAGAACTGCGCTTACCGCAACATACTGATCAATATCAAACGAGGCATCGAGCAGGGCGTTTACAGGCCAGACCTCGATGCCGAATTTGTTTCACGCTTGAGGCTCGCGCAAATAGACATGCTGATGTTCGGTAATTATTTCTCGTACGAAAAGATCAGTTTTGCCGCTACTCACGCCCTGGTGCTTGACATGTTCGTTTTTGGCATCTGCACCGTAAAGGGACATAAGTTATTTAATAATTATAAAAAAATAAAAGAAGAAGATTAACTCTTAAGTAGCGCGCAGCTCACCTTAGGGACAAACAAAATTAAAAACAACCACAATACCTTATGAAACAATTTAAAACCTATACACTGATCTTTGCCCTGACAATGTTCCTGTATACATCCAATGCTCAGGAGGCGAACAAAACCAGTTTTAGCCTGCAGGAGTCTATCGACTATTCCCTCAAACACAGTCCCAATTATCTGAACGCCGAATTGGATCTGAAGAGTGCAGATTACCGGCGCAAGGAAATAACGGGCCTGGGATTGCCGCAAATAAACGGCAGTATTGATATTAAGGATTACCTCGAATTGCCGACCTCGTTGTTGCCACTTGCGGCATTTAATCCGTCAGCACCACCCGATGCCTACCAGGCATTGAAGTTTGGTACCAAGTTTAATACCACGGCGGGTGTTAGTGCCTCTCAGCTTATTTTTAACAGCGACTATATATTTGGACTAAAGGCTTCAAAAGAATTCATGAACCTTTCTAAGATCAACGTTACCCGAAGCAAAGCCGAATTGGTGGCGCAGGTTTCTAAAGCCTACTACACGGCTGTGATTAGCAAAGAACGCCTCAAACTGCTTGATGTAAACATCGTCAGGTTAAAAAAAGCTTTTGACGATACCAAGGCCGCCAACCAGCAGGGTTTTGTTGAACTCATTGATGTGGAAAGACTGGAAGTGCAATACAATAACCTGATCACCGAAAAAGACAAAGCCGAAAAACTCATCGGTCTTTCACAGTCGATGCTTAAATTCCAGATGGGCTACAACATCAGTGATCCGCTTTCGATAACAGATAGTTTAAATGTTAACAATGAATTCCAGGAAATAAACACTTTAAAAATAGATGTGACCCAGCGTCCCGATTACCAGTTGCTGCAAGCCCAGCAAACGCTTTACGATATTGATGTAAAACGTCTTAAATGGGGATACATGCCAACATTGGCAGCTTACGGATCTTACCAGTACAATACACAAAGGAACGAGTTTGGATTTGGTGTTGATAAAACCAACGCCACAAAACAATGGTACAAGATTGCGCTGATAGGTGTTACGTTGAATCTAAATATTTTCGACGGTATGCAGCGTCATAATAAAATCCAGCAATCCAGAATCACTTCCTTGAAAAACCAGAACATGCTCAGGAATCTCCAGTTGGGAAGTGAACTGGAAGCCAGCGCAGCAGCTATTTCATATAACAACGCTTATCTGAACGTGGGCGTGCAAAAAAGAAACATGGAATTGGCTCAGCACGTGTATGACGTAGCTCAAAAGAAAAGTGTAAACGGAGTGGGAAGCAATATTGAAGTTGTGATCGCTGAAACCACTTTAAAAGAAGCCCAGACAAATTACCTGAACGCTGTTTACGACATGGTGGTTTCTAAAATAGATTACCAGAAAGCCACAGGCACTTTAGTTAAATAAAAAACAAATTATATCCATATTAAAACACCGGTAAAAATGAAATCCAATTACACACACAATAACCCCAAAACAAAAATTTTTATGAATAAAAATTCAATTTTAATCATCGCGTTTACCCTCTTCGTTGCAGCCTGCGGCGGTGGAGCGGGCTCCGACAAAAAATCGGAACTTGAAAAGCTTAAAAAAGAAAAAGCCGCCCTCGAAGCTAAAATAGCCACGATAGAAGAAGAAGTGGCTAAAACGGATACCACCAAAAAAGATAAACTAACCGAAGTAGTGGTAACCCCGCTTGTGGCAAAGATCTTCAAATCCTACATAGAAGTGCAGGGACGTGTTGATGCCGATGAAAGCGTGAACCTTTCCACCGAAATGCCGGGCACCATCACCAAAATAAACGTAAAGGTGGGCGACCATGTTACCAAAGGACAGGTGCTGGCAGAAACCGACGCGCGCGCTTTGCAGCAACAGATCGCCGATCTGAATACCAGCCTCGATCTCGCGAAACAGGTTTATGAAAAACAAAAGAACCTCTGGAATGAAAAGATAGGAACCGAGATCCAGTTCCTGCAAAGTAAAAACACCAAAGAAAGCATCGAAAACAAAATTGCCGCCATGCAGGAACAGGTACGCATGACAAAAATAATTTCACCTATCGAAGGCACTGTTGACGGTGTTGAAATAAAACTTGGACAAGCCACAGCCCCTGGCGCCGGTGCTATCACGGTTGTGAATTTCTCTAACCTCAAAGTAAAAGCTGAGGTGGCCGAGTCATACGCCGCGAGAATTAAAAATAACGACGAAGTGCTGGTGTTGTTCCCTGACATGAACGATTCTGTGGCTTCGAAGGTGAATTACGCTTCACGCGCCATTAAACCTTTAACCCGCACCTTTGCAGTTGAAGTATTGCTGGATACCGAAAAAGAATACCACCCGAACACCGTTGCCAAACTGAAGATCAACGATTACCAGTCGCCAAAACCTGAACTGGTTGTACCTGTAAAATACATACAAAAAGGTGCGGACGAAAGTTACGTGATGGTAAGTGAAAACGACAAAGCCGTGAAAAAAGTGGTGAAGATCGGACGCGAATACAGCGGCATGGCCGAGATCGTGAGTGGTCTTAAAGAAGGTGACCTGCTTATTACCCAGGGATACGACCTGGTAAATGAAGGAACAGAGATAAAAGCAGTAAAACAATAATTGCCCCAGATATTCATGTTTGATAAAAAACAAAAATCATGTTAGATAAAATAAAAGAATTTAAACCCTCCAGCTGGGCCATAGACAATAAAATGACGGTGTACCTGATTACCGTCTTTATTACCATTGCCGGCATCATGGCTTATAACTCCCTGCCAAAAGAGAACTTTCCGGACATCACCGTGCCTACCATTTATATAAACACCATCAACTGGGGTAACTCTCCAACCAATATAGAAAACACGATTACCAAGCCCATCGAAAAAAGATTAAAAGGTGTTTCAGGTATTAAAAAATTCAACAGTACCTCTTTGCAGGACGTTTCGGTAATTATCGTTGAATTTCGCACCGATGTGAAAGTGGAAGTGGCCAAACAAAAAGTGAAGGACGCCGTGGACGAAGCCCGCGCCGACATGCCAGCCACATTGACCAAGGAGCCAATGATCAAGGAGATCGCTTTCTCCGAGATCCCTATCATGTATATTAACCTGGCGGGTAACTTCGACCTTAAGCAGATGAAAAAATATGCCGAGGACATGCAGGATGAGATTGAAGGTTTGAAAGAGATCAACGAAGTGAAAATTATTGGTGCCCTCGACCGCGAGATCCAGGTGAACCTCGACGCGTATAAAATGCAGGCCGCCCAGCTCACCTTTCAGGACATTACAAATGCCATCAAGTTCGAGAACCTTTCCATTACCGGCGGTAACGTGCCCATGGACGGCATGAAACCGACTATCAGTATCAAAGGCGAATTTAAAGATCCTAAAGAGATCGAAAACATCATCATCACTTCCGCTTCGGGAGCAAAATTATTTTTGAAAGACATTGCCGAAGTAAAAGACGGCTTCAAAGAAAAAGAAAGTTATTCCAGTTCCAAGGGAAAAAATGTGATCACCCTCAACATCATCAAACGTTCGGGTGAGAACCTTATCAGCGCGGCCGAGCATATCGAAAAAACCATCGCCGATATGAAAAAGAGCAAACTCCCGGCCGGTCTCGAAATAACCATCAGCGGTGATCAGAGCGCGAGCACAAAAGTAACGCTCCAGGATCTGATTAACACCATCATCATTGGTTTTATACTCGTAACCATTGTGCTCATGTTCTTTATGGGGGTTACAAACGCCCTGTTCGTAGCCCTTTCGGTGCCTCTCTCTATGTTCATCGCCTTCCTCGTGATGCCGAGCATCGGGTTCTCATTCAACATGATCGTGCTCTTTGCCTTCCTGCTCGCTTTGGGCATCGTGGTGGATGACGCCATCGTGGTCATCGAAAACACCCACCGGCTCTTTGCCAACGGTAAACGCGATATTAAAACGGCCGCTAAAATGGCGGCAGGTGAAGTGTTCCTGCCTGTATTGTCAGGTACCATCACCACGCTGGCCCCGTTTATTCCTCTGGCCTTCTGGTCGGGTATCATCGGTAAGTTCATGTATTTCCTGCCTATCACACTCATCATATCGCTGCTGGCCTCCCTGTTCGTTGCCTATATCATTAACCCTGTGTTTGCGGTTGACTTTATGAAATCGCACGATGAGGAACAAAGCAATTATGGCAAGATCAATAAAAAAGCAAGATTGCAGCTCATTCTTTACGGGGTGCTGGTGCTGTTCTGTTACCTCGGCGGACACCCTGGCATTGGTAACTTCATTATCTTCCTGGCCTTCTTTTTAGTGTTACACAGGTTATGGTTATACAAAGCCATTGAAGCATGGCAATTCAGGATCTGGCCTGGTTTTATTAACCGTTATACCATTGCGTTGAACTGGTGTCTGCGTAAACCATGGAGGCCACTGGTAATGGTTCTTGGCCTATTTGTTTTCTCTCTGTTCTTTTTTGTGGCAAGAGGACCCAAGGTGGTATTTTTTCCTTCAGGCGATCCCAACAACATATACGTGTACGTGAAGTTACCCGAAGGAACCGATCCGCTCATAACCAATGGCATCATGCGTAAGGTTGAAGCCCGTGTGAACACAGTGATCAGCCAGGATGACCCTGTTGTGGAATCAATGATCTCAAACGTGACCATCGGGGTTACCGATCCCCGCGACGGTGATCAGAACTCTTATCCCAACAAAGGAAAGATTGCCATTGCATTTGTGAAGTTCGAAGATCGCCATGGAAAATCAACAACCGATTATCTCACCAACCTGCAAAAACTGGACTGGAACCTGCCGGGTGTTGAAATCACGGTGAATAAAGAACAGGCTGGCCCGCCGCAGGCGAAACCCATCACCATTGAAATATTAGGCGATGATTTTGACGACCTTACCAAAAGCGCCGAGGATGTGAAAAAATTCATCAATGATTCGAAGATAGAAGGTATCGACAAAATCAATTCTGACTTTGTAAGCAACAAACCCGAGATTGTTTTCGACATTGACCGCGAGCGTGCGCAACGCGAAGGCATTTCGACACAACAGGCTGCCTTTGAGATCCGCAGTGCGGTGTTTGGTGTTGAAGCCACAAAATTCAGAGACGTTGACGATGAATATCCTGTGCAGCTGAGGTACCAGTACGATCAACGCCGCGACATTGAGACCATCAGGAACCTGAAAATCACCTACCGCGACATGAACATGAATGGCGTCATCCGCAGTGTGCCGATTTCAGCGATCAGCAACATCCGTTACGACTATACCTACGCGGGTATCAAACGTAAAAACAACACCCGCATCATTACTTTGTCGAGTGACGTTAAAGAAGGGTACAATCCCAATGAAGTTGCCGGCAACGTACAAAAAGCCATAGACGGCTACCCGGCCACTGCCGGCGTTACTGTGAAATTCGGGGGACAAGCCGAAGACCAGGCTGAGACCAGCGCCTTTTTGGGAAGGGCATTCGGCATCGCCATCATGCTGATGTTACTGGTGTTGGTGGGTTTATTTAACTCCCTGGGCAAGCCGCTCATTATCCTTTCAGAAATTTTATTCAGTATCATAGGGGTATTGATCGGGGTAGCTGTCTTTAAAATGGACATGAGTATTATTATGACCGGTGTAGGTATTATCGCCCTCGGAGGTATTGTGGTCAGGAACGGGATCCTGCTGGTGGAATTCGCGGAGTTCGCGAGGGCCGGTGGCATGAGCCTGCGGGAAGCTACGGTTGAAGCAGGAAGAACCCGGATGACCCCGGTGATCTTAACCGCCATCGCCGCCATACTGGGTCTGATTCCACTGGCTGTTGGCCTCAACATTAACTTTGAGACCCTGTTCACAGAATTAAACCCGCATATCTTTTTCGGGGGCGACAGTGTGGTGTTCTGGGGGCCTTTGAGCTGGACCATGATCTTTGGTTTGATCTTCGCTACCATTCTGACGCTTTTACTGGTGCCATCCATGTACCTGATCGCCGAAAGGTTAAAACGCAAATCGGTGATCATCCTCAAACATTTTGATCTGCCAACGATTACCATGTACATTCCGTTTTTCATCCTGATATTAAGGGCCATACTGGGAATCAGGGGCAAAAAGCTGGATTACGGCAACCTGGATTATTAGTCACAATAAAAATCTCCTTTTACTGTTATAGTAAAAGGAGATTTCTTAATTCGTTATTTATTTAACATTAAAATTATGAAATTACATTTCACTGCGATAGCCTTGCTTTTTATTTTGCTGAGCAACGCGGGTCTTGGCAGAACCACAGATCTTTACGCGAGCAAATATTTTGTGTTTCAGAGTAACCTGCAGTTAAACGCACACCTGTTTTTATACAACAAAGCCATTGCCTGTAAATTCGGAAAAGCACACGAGGATTCTCTGGCGGCGTTCGCGTTGAAGGACAAAGCAAATACACTTACGAGGGCCGACCTCGTTACATTGAGCAGCATCATCCGTTTTTACAGGGATTCGTTGTTAACCAGAGACCTGTTGTTCGACAGCCTCATGCGCAATGTATCTGATCACCTCAGTTCAGGAGGCTCCTCTAAAATAAAACTCAAGGCCGCCTGGCAACTCGCCACGCTGGAGCACATCAGGGCTTTTCAACCTTATTTTACAAAATTGTACTGGCCCGCCATCGACTCCACCAACAGGGCCTGGCTCAATCTCAACAAAAACCAGATCACCGCCATGGAAGGCGACATTGTTAAGGAGCTTGAAAAAATATACAAGACCGCACTGCCCGAAGGCAGGATCAGGGTTGACCTTAGCAATTATGCTACCTGGGCGGGTGCTTACAGTTACAACGACGCTTTTTGTCATGTGATCTTCTCCACGGCCAGCAAAGCCAATCAGGGCGAGCTGGCGGCGGAGGTGATCTTTCACGAAACCTCTCACTTTCTGGCAGACAGACTAATGACTCAGATCGGCGCACAACTCAAACGCAAACAAGTTGAAAAACCTTTGAGCCTCTGGCACGACGTCATTTTTTACACCACTGGTTTTGTGCTTGAAAAATACTATAAGTTAAAATGGCAGAAATTTGAACCCTATTATGTGCAGATGAAATTCCAGGATAAATTCCCGGCGTTTAAAAACAGCGTTGAAGGCTGCAGGTTGTATTGGGACCCTTACCTGAATGGTCAGAACAATTTTGATGAAGCCATCAACAACCTGGTTAATTACGTGGCCGCGAAATAATTTCCAAAAAAAAAAAGCGTTTTTGAGTCTCTATTATTTAAAAAGATTCAAGGTTTATCCCGCTTCAAAACTATCCCCGTCTTTATTTTCATGCCAGTGATATTCTATTTCTTCAGCCACGCTTCTTGCGAATTCAATGCCGTGATTGTCGCTCAAAAATCCCAGAGCCATGTCCATTCCCGCGCTCACACCCGATGAGGTATAATATTTGCCGTCCCTTGTCCACCTTGCTTTGTCATCCCTGTTTACAAGGGCGCCGTTTGTGATGGTCCAGGAAAATGCGCGTTTATTGGAGGTGGCCTTTTTGCCGTCGAACAAACCGGTTTTTGCAAGTAAAGCACTGCCTGTGCACACTGTCAGCACAAACTTACCTTTGTTCGCGATTTCCCTGATCTGTTCAATGAGCACTTTGTTGTTGACCGCTGTTCTTGTGCCAATGCCACCAGGAACCAGTAAAATGTCAATGGTCGCTTGTTCGTTTTCAAACTTTTCAGTCAGGGTAACTATGCCATGTTTGTTTTTAACGAGTCCACCATCGCGCGAACAAAACCTGATTGTATAAAGACTGCTGAGCCGGCCAAAGATCTCCACCGGACCATAAACGTCGAGGGTTTCAAAATCTTCGAAAAGCAACACTGCAATAATCATAGGTACACTATTTTGTAAAGGTACAAATGAAGCCGTCAAATTACGCACAAAAAAAAAACCGCCGGGTGGTTTCCGGCGGTTCAATTGTTTTTGGTTTTTTTATTTCTGTTTGGTGAATTGGATCTCAGCGTTTATTTTAACTTCCTCGCTTACCATCATACCACCTGTTTCAAGGGCAGCGTTCCAGGTGAGGCCCCAGTCTTTGCGGTTGAAATGTCCGCTTACCGAAAACCCTGCTTTTTCATTGCCCCAGGGGTCTTTGTTAATACCGCCGAACTCAACGTCCAACACTATGTCTTTGGTCACATTCAGCATGGTCAGCTGACCATACAGTTTAAATTCTTCCTTGTTCAGTTTTTCAAATTTTGTGCCGGTAAAGCTAATCTCTTTGTATTGCGCCACGTTAAAAAATTCAGCACTTTTTAAATGGGTGTCGCGGTTGTCGTCGTTTGTAAAAATGGAATCGGCATCAATGGTCAGGTTAATTTTCGCTGTGCTGAAATCATCGCCCTGTGTGATCAATTCCGCGCTTTTGTTCCTGAATTCACCTTTTACATTGGTGATCATTAAATGTCTTACTTTAAATAAGATCTCGCTGTGCGCCGGGTCTAAGACCCATTTTGTTGTTGTGTTTTCCATTGGCTTGTGTTAAAATGTTTGTCAGATAAATTTATTGGTACAAAAGTAAGCAAAGGCCGGCACATTTGGCATAAGGTAGATTAGGAAACAGGCTTAACCTGGATTAAGGGCTTATTAGCGCGAAACCCGTTCGTTGCGGATCTTGCTCAGGAATTCGGGGGTGATGCCGAGGTAGGAAGCGATGTAGGTATTGGGGATGCGGTTGGCCAGGGCGGGGTATTGTTTCAGGAAATCCTCGTAGCGCTGCCTGGCTTCTGAGCCCATGCTTTGCAGCAGGCGCTCCTGTAGTTTTACAAGACTGTTTTCGACCAGGATCCTGAAAATGCGGTCGAATTTGGGGGCTTGGTTATACAGGTCCAGCAGGTCATTGTGTTGGATCTGCAGCACCGTGGTATCTTCTATGGCTTCAATGTTGAGTGAGGAAGGTTTTTGCGAATGAAAGCTGCCCAAATCGGCCATCCACCAGTTTTCGCTGGCAAATTGTATGATGTGGGTGGCGCCTGATTCACCGGCCTTGTACATGCGCAGGCAACCGCTCACCACAAAGTTAGTGGTGTTGCACACATCCCCTTCCTGCAAAATATACTGGCGTTTCCTGTACACACGCGGCTTGAACTTAGCGCTCACCAGTTCCTTTTCTTCATCACTGAGCGCAAACATTTTAGAAAAATAAGCGATCAGCAAAGCAGTGGCGGATTGATCGGTTGTGGGTTTTTTATCCATGGTCAGGAGTTGAGTTTCGTCTTTATTTCTACAGGGAATGAATTTAGAGATTGTTCGCGGAAAAGCAAAACAAAAAGCGGTCTGCAGGATTGTCGTAAAAAATAAATCTCCGGCAGGTGGCACTGATCCTCCCGCCTAAACTGCACTGGCCGGCTGCTGCCATGCAGCTGGCTCGGGAGCGCCATAGCATCTCTGAATTTGACTAAAACAAACTTATCTGGTCACTGTTGTCTTCTTTAATTTTAGGTCTGTGTACTTTTTGAGGGGTATCGGCAATAAAAATTTCATGCCGATCTTCTGTTTTTATTTGTACAGTTTCCATATCTGCAATAGCCGCTTCTATTTCATCCACGTAGGGTGTTTCGGGTAAATCCTGTTTGCGAATGCGCGCTTCTATGGTATGAAGTTCCCACCACCGAAGGGTTTGCCAGGTTTCATCGTCTTTGTTTTTTTCGCAATATACCATTTGAGCACGCACCAAATCTAATCGCCGGGCCAATTTAGCATCCGGGAATTTCATTAACTCTTCCACATATTGTTTGAAGTTAATTTCGTAATCTTTATGTCGTTCTTCACGGGTCATGAGTTTGCGTCCTCAATAATTTTTATTTCTTCTGGGGTTAATTCATATAACTCGTAAACCAAATTATTTATTTTTTCTTCATTATGGAAAATGTGTCGATTGTGCTGGTCGATTTTATTTTGAATTTTTATCTTTTTTGTCTGTTCGTTAAGCTTTAGAAGTGACTGTGCAAGATAGGCTATTTGGTCGTGTACTTTTTTGTTCTTGGTGTTTATAATTCTTATCGGCAACCTTGCAACATTAGACTTTTTAACTTCTGCGAGCGCTTCTCCTTTTTCGGGATTAAGTGTTTGGTAATACCAGTTTAGTAATTTAGAATTGATTATCCCTAGCAAAAAGAAAGTATCAATTTGATTTTCCTTTTTGGGAACAAGCACATGCATATTATTTAAACATAGCAATTTTTCAGTATCTATAGTTGCAATCAGGCTATCACCTGTTTGGCGCATAAATATTTTTATTTCTGAATCAAAATTAGCCGAGTATCTTGGCTCTGCTAACCATTCACCGAAACTGATGTACCTTTCCTCAAGCGGATCTACGACGTATCGATTTATATCCTTGCCCCTTAAATACTTTCTAAAAGTTTTATCTTTTTTCTTATCACTATCAAATACGCGGTCTTCGACGTCATTTCGAGTTTGCTTTGGACTGCCTTTCCCTACTTGGTAGGGCTTAATTCCGACATTTATATTATTATAAGTTTCGAGGGAATTAGTGTTGTACCGTATTTTTCTGAAAAGCTGTTTTTCATCATCACTTAAAAAGATATTTATTACATCTCCATCTTCAGCGATCCAATCTTTTTGAAGGTGGATGATTTCAGCGTTTTTGTGTTTAAATAGGTCGTTTCCTTTTTCAACGAGGGTAATTTTAATTTTATTTGTTTTTGGGTTGCTTTTTGAAAGTAAAAGGACTTCGGTATCAACTGTGGCATCAACAAATACAGGATCCTTAAAATGAACAATTTCTTTGACGCATACATTTTCAAAAACAAATTTCCGCAATTTTTTTTGCAGAAGATTAGTAACCCACGGGTTTGGTATTATCATTCCGAAATCACCATCATCTTTAAGCAACAGCTTAATGGCTTGTTCAAGAAAAACTAAATAACTATCTAATTGATAGTTTTGATGCGTGTACTTTTTTAATAAGTATTTTTTTTGTTCCTCAGAAAATTCTGCTCCATAGGGTGGATTTCCAATAACAATGTCAAAACCACCTTGTTTAAATACTTCAGGAAATGCTTTCTTCCAAGAAAAAGGTTTAATTTTTTTCTCAAAACCTAAGTCAAACTCGTAATCATAAAAATCAGTATCAACCAAGCTGTTACCATCTTTAATATTATTATCCAAATCCGGCAACACCCGTTCGTGAAACATATTAAACTGTTGCTTGATACTGGCGTCAGTTTCACCTTCCATGCATTTCAGCAACAAACTCAATTTAGTTACTTCAACTGCATTGGCATCAATATCTACCCCGTAAATATTGTTTAGTAATATTTTTTTCTTTTCGGCGGTACTTAAAGTACCATGCGGTGTTAAAGGATTATCTTTTGTTTTTTTACCGGCATACCCATTTTTATGATAATATTCTGCATGAAAATTTAAAAGGTATTGAAAGGCCCCTAACAAGAACGAGCCACTACCACAAGCTGGGTCAACCACTTTTATTTTTTCAATTTCTTTTGGCGTTTTGTCCTTGATCAATTTACCCAGCGTATTATCGACAATATAGTCTACAATATATTCCGGCGTGTAATAAACGCCACCCGCTTTGCGCACTTCAGGCTTTTCTTCGATAACAGCGTGGTGCGCTCTATTGATGCGAATTACCTTGCCTAAAAACTGTTCGTAAGCATTACCAAGCACTTCAACAGGCAAAGCTTTAAAATCGTATTCGCAATTGGGCGAATAAAGGTCTTCAACAACGCCCTTTATGATTTTATTGGTAACTTTTAAGGTCTGTGTAATCTGGTCTTTCTTAAAATCGAAAAGGCCGGAGTTGTATTTGTTATCGGCATCTTTAAAAACGCCACAAAGGTTTTTATAAGCATCGCCTTTTGAAACAGCGGTTTTTAATTGCCCATAGGTTTCTACACCACGGTCTTCGCAAAAGCGAAGAAAAATTAAGCGGTCGATAATTAACTGAACGGCAAAGTTAAGTTCATCTTCGTTTAATTTGAGATTACTTTTTGCGATGTCAATGGCAATAAACTTGCGCCACTTATCGAGGCTCACAACAAACTCTTTGTCGGGTGTTTGCGTGCCTTTTTTAGCTGTATCGCTTTTAATATAGTTATCGAAGCGCCCTTTTACAACCGCCTCGCGGCTAAAAATGTCATAAAAAAAGTCGAACTCTGTTAAAAGCTGGTCGTAGGTGAAGTACTTTAAACGTGCAACCGTTGAACTTTCAGTCGCACTCGGTTTTTTTGAGCAATCGTAAATGCTAAATTCCTCAAAGTTTGTCAAAATAGAAACCGATGCACCTGAGTTCCATCCATAACGGCGGACCTGAAAGGCAGCTTCTTTATTTGTTTTTAAAGCAACTGAAGGTTTTTTTGCTTCAACAAAAAACAAACGGTCTTTTGAACCTGACAAACGGAAACCGTAATCGGGTGCTTTTGTTTTGCCCTGGATTTTTACTTTGTCTTCGTGAATGACTTCGCGATAAGGTTCGGCAACATCATCCTTATTATCCATGTCCCAGCCAAAAGCGGTAAAAAGTGGATCAATAAAATCCCTTCGGGTTTTAGTTTCATTGTAATCAGCAGCATGATAACCATTTCGCTGTTCGGCGAAGCGATTTACGAGCTTTTCTACAACAGCTTTTGCTTCTTCTCTGGTCATACACTCCTCAATTACTGAGCCTTAAATATACTATTTTGGGTGGTTTTAGTCCGCAATTGTTAAAAGTATAGCAAAGGTGTTGAAAAATAAGGTTTTAACGAAGCGTACTTTTGATGATGGCAATCAAAATTCTTTCAGCACCTATAACGGAGGAGATACTCCTAAAAAATCCAGGCTGCTACTAAACGTTTAGATAAAGTTTTACGATTTTTGAGTCAACAACTTGCAAATTACCATGAATTCACTATCTTGTGTGACCCAATTTAATCACACACAAAATACACCCATGAAAAAAACCATTATTGCAGGAATTCTTTCAGTCGCGTCACTTTTTTTAAGCGCGCAGCTTAATTCAAAATTACAGGGCTATGTGAAAGAAACTTCATATAACAAACAAAAACAACTCAACTTTATCAAATTAAATGACTCACCGGTGGTGAGCGAACATGAAGTGGCGGGTTTTATCAATACCATGATCTTTAACGAGGGCATCAACAAAGTAGCTGTACAAAAGGTGGAAAAAGACGAGTATGGCTTCACACACACCCGTTACAACATCCTGCAAAATGGTATTATTTTATACAACAAGATCATCGTTGCGCATTGCCAGAATGGCAAGCTGCTTTCTTTAAACGGTGAACTCAGGAATTTTGCACAAGCGCCCAACCCTTTTGCTTTATCAGAGAAAAACGCCCTGGCTGCCGCGCTTAAAAAAATCCACGCCAAAAAATACAAGTGGGAAAATAAAGCTGAAGAAGCACACATGCGTGAGGTATTGAACAAACCTGATTTTACTTATTACCCAAGTGGCATTAAAACTGTGATTGAAAAGAACGGGAAGTTATACAACACCTACCAATTCACCATTTACGCCGAAACGCCCCTGTACCGCGCCAATGTTTTTGTTGATGCTACTACCGGTAAAGTGCTCGACGAAAAATCCCTGATCTGTGAGATCAATGTACCGGGCACCATGGCCACCAAATACAGCGGCACACAGACTGTGACCATCGACCAGAACGGTTCGGTGTTCCGTATGCGTGAATCAGTTCGGGGCCTGGGTGTAGAGACCTATAACCTGAACTACACCACTTCTTACACCTTTAACGCCAATTCTGATTTTACAAATACGACTTCCAGCTACACCGGCGTTAACATCAACCAGGGTGCCCGCGACGCGCACTGGGGTGCCGAAAAAACCTATGATTATTATTTTAACCAGCACCAGCGCAACAGCATAGACAATGCAGGTTTTAAACTGCTGAGTTACGTACATTATAGTAACAATTACGCCAATGCTTTCTGGGATGGTTTCCGCATGACTTACGGTGATGGCAGCGGCGGCACTACCATTTTCACGTCGCTGGATGTGTGCGGCCACGAAATCTCCCACGGACTGACGGAAAATACCGCCGGTTTGGATTACCAGGATGAGTCGGGCGCGCTCAACGAAAGTTATTCTGACATTTTTGGCACCTGCATCGAAAACTACGGACGCCCGGGTAACTGGAACTGGAAAATGGGAGAGGACATTACCACCAACGGTAATGGTTTGCGTAACATGTCCAACCCCAATGCATACGGTGATCCTGATACTTATACCGGCACCAACTGGTACGTTGGCACGGCCGATAACGGTGGTGTGCATACCAACAGCGGGGTGAGCAATTACTGGTTTTATTTATTAACCACCGGCGGTTCCGGCACCAACGACCTTGGCAGCCTATATTCAGTGGCACCCATTGGTATGACGGCCGCTTCAAGGATCGCGTTCAGGGCCCTTACGGTTTATTACACGCCTTTTACCGATTACCTTACTGCGCGCGCCTTGTCGATACAAGCTGCCAAAGACATTTATGGCAACTGTTCTTTCGAAGTAGAACAAACCGCCAAAGCCTGGCACGCGGTGGGTGTGGGTGGCCCATACAACACCAATGTGGTTGGACCAAATTTTAATTCACTCATTACCAATTTTTGTGCATTGCCTGCAACCGTAAACTTTAACAATACAACCGCCAACGGGCAAAGTTATACCTGGTCTTTTGGCGACGGTGCTACCGCTACAACCACCAACGCGGTTCACACTTATACCTCAAGCGGTACCTTCAACGTAAAATTAAAAGCAACGGGTTGTGGCAACGCACTCGACAGCATCACCATGCCTTCTTATGTGAGCATCAACGTGCCACCCTCGCCGATTGTGACCAATGGCGTGAGTTGCGGGGCGGGGCCGGTAAGCCTGAGCGCCAGCGGCAGCGGCAACATCACCTGGTTCACCAATCCTTTTTCACAGTCACCCTTAAGTACAGGTAATACTTTTATCACACCCAGCCTGTCATCCAACACCACCTTTTATGTGGCCAATTCCATTCCCAACGCCGCTGTAAACGGCGGTATGCTCAGTAATGCAACCGGCAACGGTGGTTACCTGGCCACACCCGCCCAATGGCTGGTTTTTAACGTGATCCAAAACAGCAACCTGGTTTCGGTGGTAGCTTACGCCAATTCGGCGGGACCAAGAACAGTGGAGCTCCGTAATTTCAGCGGGGTGATCAATTCCACAACCTTTAACATGTCGGTGGGTGCCAATACACTCATTTTAAATTACAACCTTACACCGGGTACCAATTATGAACTGGGCTTAAGTACAACATCCACCTCATACCTGTACCGCAACACCACCGGTATGGTTTTTCCTTATAACATTGGTGGCTGCGTAAGCATCACCGGTTCAAGCAGCGGTTATTATTATTTTTTTTATAACTGGAAAGTATCAAAAGCCGATTGTATGAGCCCTGCGGTGCCCGTTGTGGCTTCTATTGTGCCACCGGTAATTGCCTCTTTGTCGGCGCCGCAAAATGTGTTTTGCGCGGGCGACGCGCCTGTTAATTTGTTGGGAACACCGGCAGGTGGCACCCTGAGTGGCTTAAATGTTTCGGGCAATATTTTTAACCCACAAATCACCGGTAACGCGTCTGTTGTTTACACGTATTCAGATCCAAACGGATGTTCAGATACCAGCATGATCAACATGCAGGTGATGGCTTGCACAGGCATTCAAGCAAATGCAGCTAACAACGGACTGAGTATTTTTCCGAACCCTGCCAGCGATCACCTGGTGATCAAAAACGAAACGGGAGATTTAACTATTAAGATCACTGACGCTACCGGCAGACTCATTTTCGCGAAACAGGTGCAAAACGGCGAAGAAAAAGTTGATCTCAACGCTGTGGCCAAAGGCATTTACCTGGTGCAGGTCAGCGATCAGGCGGGTAAAACCGTTAAAACGGTTAAAATCGTCAAAGAATAGGTTTACTGGAAAAAATCGAGGCTTACTTCAGTCTCGTGTAGAAAAAAACTGCAGGATCTTCCTCAGCGGTTTTAAATAAAGCGTATAAAATCTTGGTTTCAAACCATTGATCACCCAGGCCTTTCGGTCTTCGAGGTTGGCATTGAGCCTGTTTTGCACGGTAACATTGCTCTTGCCGCCCACACGCATCTTAATGGTATATTCGGGCAGGTAGGCCAATTTTACATGGTGTTTGTGAATGAAGCGCAGCATCAGCTCATAGTCCGCAGCGCTTTTAAAGCCCAGGTTGAATTTCCCAAATTTAATGTACAGTTCTTTTTTTACAAAAAAAGTGGGGTGGGGGGGCATCCAGCCGTTTACAAAGGCTTTGGGCTTGTAGTTGCCGCTTTTCCATTTGCGAACGATCTTGTTGGTATTGATTTTGTCAACATAAAAAAGATCGCTGTATACTGCGTCGGGATTTTTATCAGCGAACAGCGTCGCGTATTTTTCTATCACCAGCTCATCCATGTAAAAATCATCGGAGTGCAGAAAGCCGATTACCTCGCCAGTTGCCAGGGCTATGCCCTTGTTGAGCGCATCATAAAGGCCGCTGTCTTTTTCTGAAATTACTTTGGCGATTTTGTCCCTGTATTTTTCGACGATCCCGAGCGTGTTGTCGGTAGACTGGCCGTCTACAATAATGTATTCAATATTGGCATAACTTTGCCCGATCACCGATAGGATTGTTTGTTCGATGGTAGCCGCCGAATTGTAAGTAACTGTTATGATAGAGATCCTCAAATTGTGTTTTGTAAAGCGGTTATAAATTCGTTGAGAGAATTGAAATTAAAATCTATGCCGGGATGTTCGGTAATTTTATCTGAGATAAAAACGGTTATCATGCCTGCTGTTCTTCCAAACGCCATGTCGCTCATGCTGTCACCAACGATGATGCTTTTACTGAAGTCGATTTCGGGATAATCGCGCCTGGCTTGATGCGCCATGCCTATGCCCGGCTTGCGGGTGGGATGGTTCTCTGAATGAAGGTGGGGCGAAAAATAAACTTTATCTATCCTGCCGCCATGGTAAACAATTTCATAAACCATGTTTTTATGGATCAGCTCAAGGTCTTCGGTTCTGTACAGTCCCTTGCCAATGCCCTGCTGGTTGGTGACCACTACAATTTTACCGAACACAGTGTTCAGGTATTTTAAGGCGTCGAAAACCCCATCGAGGAATTCAAATTCTATCCAGTGCTTCACATAGTCGTTGTCCAGCTTTTTGTTGATGACGCCGTCACGGTCTAAAAATAAAGCCCAGCTCTTATCAATATTTAAATCCTTTAAAATCATTTTGCGCTTTATTATAATCTCCGGGGATGCCAATGTCGATAAAGTAACCATTAAACTCAAAGCCCTTCACTATCAATTCATTCAATTCTTTTTCAAAAAAATCTTTTTCAATCGAGAAAGTATTACCCGCCGGCGTGTGTGTCAAAAACAAGTCCCTGTTAAGGATATAAACCCCGCCGTTGATGAGTCCGGCTTGTTGTTCGCCGGTTTTTTCTTTAAAGGAAACAATGCTGTTGTGAGGGTCTGTTTCAATGGTGCCGTACCTGGCGGCGTTGTTTACCTGACGCAGTGCAAGAGAGAACTGTGATTTTGCGAGCTGGTGCTGCCTGTAAAAGTCATGCAGGTTAACATCAAAAAACGAATCCCCGTTCAGTACCAGTGCTTCTGCATCGCTGCATTGTTCAATGGCCAGGCGGATGCCCCCTCCAGTGCCCAGGGGCGTTTTTTCCTCGGCGTAACTGATGTCAAGTCCCTGGAAGTTGTTTTGATAATAAGCCGATATTTTTTCAGAGAGGTAGCCCACTGAGAGGATCACCTTTTTAAAACCGAAGTGTTTTAAAAAGTTTAACTGGTAGCTAAGAAAGGGCTTGCCGTTAACCGGTGCCATGGGTTTGGGCAGGTCGCTGACCACCGCCTGGAGGCGTGTGCCAAAGCCTCCCGCCAATAAAATTGCCGTGTTCAATCCGTTATTCCTGAGTTCCACTGTTGGCGCCAAACTTAAATTTCAGAGGCATCATTGTTTTTTGGGGAACATGCCCATTTCCACCATTTCGCAGATGGTATGCCCCAGCAGCATGTGACATTCCTGTATGCGCGGTGTGTCGGTGCTCGGGATGTTAATGAGGTGTTTGCAAATGTATTTCATTTCACCGCCGGTTTGCCCGGTAAACCCAACGGTGGTAATTCCCATGGCGTTGGCTTTCTCAATGGCGCGGATCACATTTTTGCTGTTGCCGCTTGTACTCAGGCCAAAAAGCACATCGCCTTTAACACCCATAGCCTGTACCAGCCTGCTGTAGATCACATCGTAGCTGTAATCGTTGGCTACTGCCGTGGTATAACTGGTGTTTACGTGCAGTGCTTCCGAAAAAAGCGGTGGCCGGTCGTAATAAAACCTGCCGCTCAGTTCCGCGGCCAGGTGCTGCGCATCAGCGGCGCTGCCGCCGTTGCCACACCACAATACCTTTCCACCGTTTTTGTAGCTGTTGATGATTTCGCTGACGAGCGCGTCAATTGAATTCAAAATTGCTTCGTTACTCAGTAAGGAAGTTTTTAAATTGATCGAATCCTGAATTTTGGATTGTATAAAGCTTATCATGGTTTAAATTTATGTTTTTTTTCAGAATAAATTCGGGTCAAAGGCATTTTAGCGTGTGAAATGGAAGCTGATGTGCAAATTTCTGAGTTTCATCGAATTTAGCCCGGTGATGCGGGGAAATTTTCAAATAAAATGTTATGTTTGCCCAGAAATCACTATCTGCATCAATGAACATCGAAGTTTGTTTTAGTCCTCAAAGTTATCCTCTTTTTCACAAACCTGATGCCATAGTGGTAGTTATTGACGTATTGCGTGCAACCTCCGCCATCACCACCGCTTTTTTTAATGGGGTGGCTAAAATGATCCCTGTGGCCACGGTGGAAGAAGCTCAAAAATACAAAGACAACGGTTTTCTGGTTGCCGCAGAACGCAATGCAGAGATCATTGAAGGCTTCGATCTGGGCAACAGTCCTTTCGGATACATGAACGACCGCGTGAAGGGCAAGACCATCGCCATTACCACCACCAACGGCACACAGGCCATTAACGCTGCCAAAAACGCAGGCAAAGTGATAGTGGGCAGTTTTCTGAACCAGGACACCGTAACTGAATATTTAAGGAATCAGAAAAAAGACGTTCTGTTTTTATGTGCAGGATGGAAAGATAAATTTAACCTTGAAGACACTTTATTTGCAGGTGCTGTTGCCGATGCCCTGGTTTACAAGTATGGTTTCGATTCTGTCTGCGATTCAACCATCGCGGCCATTGAGTTGTACAGGATCGCCAGGCACGACCTTTATGGCTTCCTGGCCAACTCTTCGCACCGCAACCGGCTTGCAAAACTGGATCTTGAACGCGATATCCGCTACTGCCTTACACCCAACCAGTGCCCCGTGTTACCTGTTATGGAAGGCAAATTCCTGGTGAAGGCCTGAGGCATCATCGCGTTTAAACACTTTGTGTACCTGTACTGTTCTTTTTTATAACAACTGTAAAACGACCACGAACACAAAAATTATAAACGTAAACCAAAACAATAATCATTTTTTTAAACTTACAATTCCCGCAAGCAGACGCCGGAATTTTTTCAAAGCATCCTCTGTGTCTGGGAACATTATCATCAATACAAAAACAATGATAAGAACGCTAGCTACCGCCATTTTGTTTTCATTAGCCTCGCAATGTTTCGCGCAGGCGCCCAAAAAACAAAACCAAAAGGAAAAAGACGACTTTTTCCAGAAAATAGAAAAGGTGAATCTCCTGCTCGATAAATACAGGAGGTTGTCTCCACTTTCGGAAGAAGAAAACAAGGCAAGGATCATAGACTCGACGGGAAACGAGATTATTTCGGGCCTTCTCAAAATTCTTAACGACAAAAGGATCCTTATGTATAAAATTGAAATGTTTCTCGACGAAAATGGCTTGTCGATCTCAAAGTCACCTGACAACAAGATCTATTTCTTTTCCATTGACGCTAAAACAGGCGGCTCTTTGAAATCCAATAAAACCATTATTCATTACCGGCTTCCCAACGGCGAAGTAAAAGCCAAACTTTTTGGCGGTGAGGCTTCTGAAGCGATGGCGATCTCAGCTTACGAAAAAGTTCATTTGCTCGACAGTGTGAGCCGTGAGTATTTTGTGATAGGCAGGGTGAACACCTGCAACACCTGCATTTCGTCGCTGGCCATTACCATTAAACTCGATACCAACGCCTACAAAACAGAACTGGTGGCGCAGTACGAAGGCCGCATCAGCAACCTCGTTAACCTCGAATTTAACCCTGCCGGCAAAGAACTTTTATTTGAATATTACACAGCCGACAAAGACGATGCGCTTTACGCCAGCGACAACGACAAACCGCAGTTTTTACACAGGTACAAGAGTAAATTCAAATACCTGTTTGGCGAACTCATTGAAATAGAAAGATGCGAGTATCTTGATAAAAAGGATTAAGTCACGGCATTCAGTTTGCAAAATGTAAAAATGATGGACGCTGCTTTTAGGGAAACATTGTGGAAACAATTTGGCGCTGCGATAGACATGCTCGAAAACGCTGTCAAAGCCTGCCCCGATGCGCACTGGGACGCTACTGACAAATTCTGGCACAAAGCCTTTCACACAGTTTTTTTTCTTGATTATTATCTCGATACTGAACCCGGTCAATTCAAGCCACCCCATCCTTTTGGCCTTTCGGAGTTTGACCCGGTGGGCCGCCTGCCCGAAAGAATCTATACTAAAGCAGAGACGCTTGAATATGTGGCTTATTGCAGAAGGAAGTGTCATGACCTGATTGCTGAACTGAATGATGCGCGTTTGGCAGCGCGCTGGATCAACTCCTGGCGCAATTACAGTCGGTTTGAAATTCTCATTTATAACATGCGGCATGTGCAACACCACGCTGCCCAATTGAATTTAGTGCTGAGGCAACAGGCGAACGCCGCGCCAGAATGGGTTTCGCAGACAAATGCTGATTTGTAAGCGGCCTTAGGGGCCGGCAAACCGGCAGACATTATCTTTTGGTCATCGTGTCGGGATTTTTGGAAGCTTTTTTGCTGCCATCATACAATTCAAATTTTAAGAAGCGGCATTCGAGCGAGCCGTTAAAAAGATGAATCCTGCGTGACGGCCTTAAGCCTATGCTCTTCACACCTTCGGGGTTGCTGGTAATGATCCAGGCGTTAAAACCTTTAAAATCTTTTTTAAGTTTGTTACCTATCTCCTTGTATAGTTTTTCTATTTCTTCAACCGGTAATCTTTCACCATAAGGTGGATTTAAAATGATCACCCCGCCGCCCCGGGTGGGTGTGATGTCGAAGAAAGACTGATTGGTGCAGGTTACCACATCGTCAACCTTTGCATTTTTAGTATTGGTGATGGCTTTTTTGTAGGTTGCGGTTTCAATGTCGTTGGCAATGATCTCCACCTTGTCTTCTCTTATTTTTTGAATGCTGCTTTCGTGTATGGTGTCATAGAGCGCCTCGTCGAAATTGCTCCAGCGCATAAAACCAAATTCATTCCTGAAATAACCGGCCGGAATATTGTTGGCCCATAAAGCCGCTTCAATGGCGATGGTGCCGGCGCCGCACATGCCGTCGATCAGTTGCAGGTGTTTTTCCCAACCGCTCAGCTTCACCAAACCCGCTGCCAGTACTTCTTTCATAGGCGCTTCGTTAATATCGGAGCGGTAGCCGCGTTTGTACAAAGGTTCGCCACTGCTATCGAGGTGCAGGCTCACTTCATTTTTAAAAATATGCACGTACAAACGAAACGAAGGGTGGATGAGGTCCACATCGGGTCGCTTGCCTGTTTTATCGCGGAAACGATCCACGATGCCGTCTTTTACTTTTTGTGAAACATAGAGACTGTGCGTAAATATTTCTGAATTGGCCACCCCTTCCACCATCAGGGTATCGGTGTTAGAAATAAATTTTTCCCACTCTATTAATTTTATATTGTCGTACAGTTCCTGTTCATTGTTGGCTGTGAATTTGGCAATGGGGATAACCACCTTTAAAGCGGTGTGTAAACACAAGTTGGTTTTATATAAAAAGCCCATGTCGCCCACTACCGAAACACCGCGTTTAAACGGTTCTATGTTTTTTCCTCCCAGTTGTTGCAGTTCGTTGGCGAGGATCTCTTCCAGACCAAAAAAGGTGGTTACCTTCATTTCAAAGTCACCCTTGTGACTGTAATCATAAATTAGCTGACCCATGGTAGGAGGATTTCGGTAGTGTTTTTCTTTATTTTTTCGGCAATTTCTTCGGTGGGCAGGTCGTTGTCGTCGCTGCCAAAAGGTTCTTCAATTTCTTCACTGATCAATTCGAGTGAGGCAAAGGCGTAGAACATGAACATCACAATGGGGATAGACCAATAGCCTAAAGTAAGGCCGAAGGAGATGGGCATGGTAATAATGTAAAGAAAAACCACACGTTTTATAAAAATACTGTAAGAGTAGGGGATGGGCGTGTTTTTGATCCTTTCACAGGAGCCGCAGATGTCTGTGAGGCTGTTGATGTTTTCGTTCAGGATCAAATATTCGTTGGAGATGTGGGTGCTTTTTGTGCAATAATTCATAATGAGCGCAGTTAATTGTGTTGCAATGTAATTAGGCTTGTGCGATCTCAGCGCGTAGCTTTCCTGCTGCAGTTCGTTTGTAAATTCTATGCCTTTCAGTGTCACATTATCACGCAGGTGCTCTTTCAGCGCAAAAGCAAAATTGCTGATGAGGGCCTGTAGTTCTTTCCTGATCACCTTATCGTCTTTGGGAACCAGGGTGTTTAATTTTATGGCGAGGTTTCTTGAATTATTCAGCAGGGCGCCCCAGAGCTTTCTGCCTTCCCACCAGCGGTCGTATGCCGAGTTTACCCTGAAAACCAGCACCAGTGAAATGATAAAACCCGAAAGCTGGTGAAAAAGTGTAAGGTTGTCGGGCAGGTAATTTTTAAAATAAGTTTGTTCTGCAAAAGTAATGGCCCCGGTGATGGCCCCCAATAAAAACAGTGCCGGCAGAAGTACTCTGAAAGTGTCGGACTTGTGAAAATGAATAAGAAGGAGGAGCCAGTCTTTGGGATTGTATGTTACCATTTAATTATTTTATTTTTCACGAAACCAGGGTGAGCAATAGTCCCAGGGATTAAACAAAGGGATTAATCAAAAGATAAAATGACCTTGCGGATGATGGCCACACATTCCATTAACTGATCTTTGGTGATGACCAATGGCGGTGCAAAGCGGATGATGTCGCCGTGAGTTGGTTTGGCAAGCAAACCGTTTTCAGCGAACTTCACACAAACGTCCCAGGCGGTTTTGCCATTTTTTTCCTTGATCACAATGGCGTTGAACAAACCTTTGCCTCTCACGGCTGTAACAAGGTCAGATTCCTTATTTAATTTTTCGAGTTCGGCTCTGAAGAGGATACCCAGCTTTTCGGAATTTTCGGCCAGCTGTTCATCTTTAATCACCTTTAAAGCTTCCATGGCAACGGCGCAGGCCAGGGGATTGCCACCGTAGGTACTGCCATGCTCGCCCGGTTTGATGGTGAGCATGATTTCGTTATTGGCTAAAACCGCGCTAACCGGCATGATGCCGCCGCTCAGGGCCTTGCCTAAGATGAGGATATCGGGTTTTACATTTTCGTGATCGCAGGCCAGTAGTTTTCCAGTGCGGGCCAGGCCGGTTTGTACTTCGTCGGCAATAAATAAAACATTGTATTTGGTACAAAGCGCTCTCACACCTTTCAGATACCCCTCGTGGGGCACCACCACGCCAGCTTCACCCTGTATGGGCTCTACCATAAAGGCGGCAGTATTCGGATCGCTGATGGCTTGCTCCAGCGCGCCAAGGTCATTGTAGTCCACAAGCTCGTAACCCGGCATGTAAGGACCAAAGCCGGTATAACTGCTAGGATCGTCGCTGGCCGAAATGGCGGCCAGAGTTCTTCCCCAGAAATTTCCCCTGGCGAAAACAATCCTGGCTTCATTTTTTTTAACCCCTTTCACATCATAGGCCCAGCGCCGCGCCAGCTTTAAAGCGGTTTCGCCACCTTCAACGCCCGTGTTCATAGGTAAAACCTTGTCGTAACCAAAATAGGAAGTAATGTATTTTTCGTATTCACCTAACACCGAGTTGTAAAACGCGCGGGAGGTGAGGGTTAATTTCTGTGCTTGCGTGGTAAGCGCTTTAATGATGCGGGGGTGACAGTGCCCCTGGTTAACCGCACTGTAGGCGGCCAGAAAATCAAAATACCTTTTACCATCCACGTCCCACACAAAAACGCCTTCGCCTCTTTCGAGCACAACAGGGATAGGATGATAGTTATGCGCCCCGTAATTTTCTTCAAGTTCCATCAGGTAAGCGCTCTTTGTATTTGTATCGATCATAACTTTAAATTTAAAGGGTAAAGATAGGCTAAAAAGACGAGATTTTGCCCGGGAAAGCGCCTTTATCTGTAGGTATCGAGCAGGTAAATGAGGGCCCCGATAGCCGCTGCACTGAGCTCCAGCTCCCGTTTATTCACTTTATCAAAGGTGTCTTGCGCAGTATGATGGATGTCGAAATAACGCTGCCCGTCGGGTTCAAAACCTATACAGGCGACACCCGATTTTTTCAGGTTTGAAAGATCGGCGCCACCGCCGCCTTTTTCAATTTTGTTGATGAGGTATGGTGAAAAAAGATCTTTCCACTTTATCACCTGGTTGTAAAGTCCGCCAGTGGTATCCACGCCAAAGCCACGGGGCGTAAAGCCCCCGGCATCTGTTTCAAGGGCGGCAAGGTGTTTCTCATTGTTTGCTTCCGCGAAGCTGGCGTAGGCCCTGCTTCCGGCCAAACCGTTTTCTTCATTCATAAAAGCCACGGCGCGGATACTGTGTTTTGGCTGAATACCAAGCGTTTTGAACAATGAAAGCAGTTCAATGCTTTGAACTATGCCAGTACCATTGTCGTGAGCTCCCTGGCCGGTATCCCAGCTATCAAGGTGTCCGCCGGCGATCAAAAATTCACCTGGCTTTTCCGATCCGTTAATTTGTCCCACAACATTGTATGACAGAACATCTTTCAGCGTTTCGCAGTGACTTTCGAGGTACAGTTTAACACCGCTCTCATTTCTGATGGCGTCGCTTAAGCGGGAGGCCGATTGGTAACCCAGGGCGAACGCGGGAATGCGGCTTTTGCTCAGCGAAGTATCATAATTCATATTGCCGGTATGCGGCTCGTCATCAGCCAAAGAGGTCATGCTCCTCACCACCATCGCCACGGCGCCATATTTTGCTGCGTAACTCGCGCCCCGGCTCCTGTATGGCACGGTGGCGCCGTAAGCCTGCCCGGTGCTGATCAGCGACTGGTCAAGAAACACATTGTAGAACTCGATCTTGCCACGGATGTTTTTTTCACCGAGTGCTTTCAGCTGGTCGAAACTTTTTACCTCTATCACCGCGGCACTAATGCCGGTATTGCCTGTGCCAACTGAACTTCCGAGAGCCACGCAATTTAAGGGCGAGTCATTGGTTTTTGGAGACGTTAAGATGCATTTTTCTTTTTTGCCGCGAACCCAGTGTGGTACCATGCATGGCTGAAGAATAACCGTATCTGCCCCGGCCGCATACATGGCCTTTTTAGCCCAGGCCACTGCTTTTTCGGCTTCAGCGCTGCCGGTTAAACGGCCGCCGATTTTGGTGGTCAGAAATTCGAGATTAGCATAACACTTGCTTTGTGTGAGGTAAAAATTATAAATTTTTTTTAAGACAAGTGAATCGTTGTTTTGGGAAAATAAAACGAACGGAATAAAAAATAAAATTAAGACCAGGCTTTTCATCGAGGTTTGCTTTTGGGTATGCGGCAAATTTATCGATATTATTTATTAAACGACTTTTATTTTACCATCACCTCGGCAATGGCACCAATAATCCATGGGGCAGCAGCGCGCTCGTTGTAATATTTGTTTCCTCTGGTATTGTTGTTAATGAGTTCGATGGTGTTTACCGTTTCGTGAACCAGGATGTTAACAGCGGCCGGCAGGTCTTTGCTGAAGTTCCAGAAACTGAGCACAATTTTGTTACCGCAGTTGGCATAGGCCGGTAAGAAAAAAGAAAGAAAACTTACACTCACAGTGATTTCGTGGTTGTTTTCCTGCATCTGGCTGGCGATCTCATCGGGTGTAAGGTCGGTGTAGTTAAATTTACGGTACCCTTTGATCTGCTCATAAAATTCAGGGTCGCTTAATATTTCGTTGGCTTTTCTAACAGCGGACCTGATCTTTCTGATCCTGCCGAGGTAAATTAATCTTACATTCTTTTCCATAACTGTTATAATTAAGTGATTTAATTTTTGTTGCGCGTGATAATCAGATAATCATGTACAGCTTTTAACGAGTTGCCTGTAACACTGATTGCGATGCGCAGATCCACTTCCTTGCAGTTGAAAAGTGTACACCATTTGCGGATATTTTCCGGCGAATTGATCTCAATTTTTTGGGTTTGTAATTCTGTTTGATACATAAATGCGCTGTTTAAAAATTCATTATCATAAACTATACCGACTAAATAAGCGTATTTAATACTCATTATCAATGAGTATAAATACCTAGAGAGATATGTTAAAATTTTTTCAATTAACTGAAAATGAACATATTGTATTTTTGTTAAAATTTTAGATTTTTAGGTCCGGCGCTGGAAAGCCAAAATCCGCGGCTGCTTCCCTTTGGTGAGCGCAGACCGTTTTTAAACACATCAACGGTGACTCGCAGAATTCACGATCAACTAATCAGTAAATTCATATCTTAGCAATTTCACCCGCTTTATATCAGCTAAAAATGACAGACAATTCTGACAGTATTAAAAAATTTGAACGCGTTATCAATGTAGGGGTGGTTGACGACCATCTTTTGTTCAGATCGGGCATGGTGTCGTTGCTGGGTGATTTCGATGAAGTTAAAGTTGTTCTGGAGGCCTCTAACGGGCGGGATCTGCTTGATCAATTGGATGCCATTGCACACAGGAGTAAACAGGGAAAAAATAATTTGCCCGATGTGCTGTTGCTCGATCTGCAAATGCCCGAAATGAACGGCATTCAGACCACTTTGTTTTTGCAGGAGGAATACCCTGAAATTAAGATCATTATTTTAACCATGCACAATGAAGATGAATTTATTTTTGACCTCCTGAACAAAGGTGCCAATGGCTTTCTTGCAAAAGACAAAACTGTTGAAACGGTGATGGATGCGATTACTTCGGTAATGAAGGATGGGATGTATGTGAACGAACAGATTCTGAAAGCCATCGTGAGGGGTTCGCAACGGAAAAACAACGTTTCCGAATTACCGCCGAAAGCCCCCGACCTCACTGAGCGTGAGATAGAGATCATCCAATTGATCTGCGAACAAAAAACAAATAAGGAAATCGCAGATTTTTTTCAACTCAGTACCAGGACGGTTGAAAATCACAGGGTAGCTATTCTTGCAAAAACCGGGGTCAAAAACATGGCTGGCCTGGTGCTTTATGCCATCAAATACAATCTCATCAAGGTGGCCAAATAGAAATTTATTCTGAGCGTTTTCAAAAAAGAGCAATAAAAAAAAAGGCGGTGCAAGCACCGCCCTTTTTATAAACATTGTTGTAGAATTATCATTTTTTCAACCCACTTGAGATAATGTGAAACACTATCCGATGATATCCTGGCAACTATGTTAATATTTTTCTTTTAAAGTTTTAATTTTAATATTGTTAACCATCACAACTTGATGCCAGCCTTATGCCCTTCAAAATCCCTGTTTTTTGTGGAAAATACTGTTGCGAATGAGGAATAATCACCACAATCAATAGGGGATGAATTCAGGCCTTGAAACACTGAACGCCCTTACTTTTAATGTAAAACTGGTGATGGGATTGTATTTTAAAATATAGGTTTGCCCATCGGGTAAAAAAGGATATAAACCGAATGAAACCTGAAACGTACTGCTTAGCAGATTTTCATTTCTGAATAAAATGCCGAGGGAATATCCCTGGAAAAGCCTGCTTTTTTGAATGCGGTGCTGAGGGTCGCCAAGCACACCCACCCCGACCATTAATACCGGGGCCATCCTGAAGCCTATGATGTTGTATGGCATATAAGCCACAGTTTCGGAATTTAGCACCATTTTTGTGTTCCCAAGCAGGTCAGGTCCCGGGCTAAAACCATATAAATCGTCAGAAGAAAGTGTGATCTTTTCACCTGCGAGTTTGTTTTCACCATGCAATACACTGTAACTTACAAACTCCCTGAAATACCACCTGCCTTTTCTCAAAAGATTGCTGAAATAATTGATCTTATAACTGACAGTAATATCATTGGGCACCTCTTTGTTAAAAAACGCGCCGTAAGCAAAGGTGCTTGAGAGGTAACCAAAATCAAAATGTTTGGCCCTGGCTATTTCAGCGCCTAGGTAATATCTCAGTTTTAACAATTCTCTCTTTAAACCGCCGTAAATCAGCTGAACTATCAATCCCTGCGGTACATCTTCGTTGGCGCCAAACCTGTAAATGTATTTGTCTTTGTAAAACTGCTGGATGGAAAATCCGATATTGCCAACAAAGGCTGAATAATTCCTTATACCGCCATCCACTTCTGATGCGGGCCTTTGCTGGTAGATGTTCTGGTAGTATCTTCCGCCCACTACAAAATTGGTGCTTTGGTTGAACAAACTGGTGTCTTTGCTTAATTTGATATTCTTGCCACCCCAGGCGTCATAATAAATACTGTTCAAAGAAGTGCTTTTACCCACGCCCTCTTTGGTGTCGAAATAGGCGTATTTAAGCCATGACTGAGTTACCTGCGCGCCTCCGGCCCACCTTGCAAGGGGTGAATAAAATGGCCTGTCGAAAACCAGCGAAGTTCTGGTACCATCGATGGTTGTCTGGTAAGAAAGGTTGGACGATATAAACGTGTTGTCGATGTTTGAGATATTGTAGTAGCCGCTGTAATCGTAAGCGCCTGATCTTTTGTAGCCAACAAATTGCTGAAACTGCTGGCCCCATCCGAAGAGATTCTGGTTTCTGAATTTAGCGCTTGCGTCTATGTCGCTCGCCGCTATGGGAATGCTGATGGGCCATTTGTCATGTACGATCACATTCACATCAACGCTGTCTTTACCCGGTGTTTCGGTAACGAAGATCCTGGCGTCGTTCACAAAAACCGCTTCTCTCAGGATCCTTTCTGATTCGCTCAACTTCAATGCGTTTAATGGTTCATGGTCTTTAAACAACAGGCGGTTATTGATGATGAACTTTCGTGTTTTAATGTGCAGGTTGTTCCCAATTTTCTGCGATTGATTAATTTTTTTATGTGCAGTGTCTGTTACCGAATATCCAAAAGGGTCGTACACTTCAATGTTCACATAACGGATGATGCGTTTGGCGTATTTGAGATAGGGGTTCACGATTTTTTGTTCGTGAGAGGCCGGTTGTTTGGGATATTCTTTGGGTTCAGGATCAACAAATACGGCATCGTAGGCCATGGTGCTGTATTTATGCCGGTATGCCGTTTTTTTGAGTAGTTTATAAAATCGCAGCGAGTCGCTCTCCTGGGCCAACGAGGCATTTAAAAATAAAAATAAAACGATTCCGGTAACCAATCTTCTGTCGGAGATGATGCTGAAAAAGGATATTTTCGGTTTTTTATGTGACCAGGCCCGCATCTTGGTTTAAGGCTGCTTATCAAACTGGTTGGCGCGTTTATTTAATCGCCATGTTTATTTTAAAAAAAAACCTCCCACTGGGAGGTTTTTTTAATGATGGCAGATTTTATTCTTTGATGAAACGTTTAACACCATAACTGTTGTTGTTGGCAGTGCTGGTGGTTTTGATGAAGTAGCAGCCTGGCTGCAGATCAGAAACGTTTAATTTAATTGCATTTCCTGATTGTTGACTGGTGCTGATCGTTTTACCGGTAATGTCAATTACTTCGAATTTGTAAGCATCAGCACACGAAGGCACATTTAAAACGATGAGGTCTTTTGCCGGATTCGGAAACATGTCGAATGCAATAGTGTTCGAATTCTCACCCACCTTTAACGGCGCTGAGTTATCTGCAACTGCGAACGGGCTTAATGATGTAATGCCTGTGCGGCTGAGTTCAAAAGTTGTATTCGCACCAGCGATGGCAGATCCTAAAGTATAAGTGTCCCAGGCGTTATTGGTATAATGCCTGATCATTGCGCTGTTACGGTTAAAGCCATTTACTTCAGCCGCAGCAACCCAACCCAGTTTTAAATTCATGTTCACTGTTACACCTGTTTCTGTGTCGATAAACCAGGTTCTGTGTACAACCGGCATTGAACCGGCAGAGAAACCTGAGTAACCTGCTGTTAAAACATCATTCATCGCTTTCACCATGATGTTGCCTGATGTTGCCGCAGATGCCTGCTGGATATGAGCCGGGGAATAGTTGGCTAAAGTTCCTACAGGAAAAGTAACAAATGATCCGCCAGCGGCCACATTCATTTTTAAGCTGCCAAAACCTGATCCGGTTGTGGCAACATAACGTGTTTCATTGTAACCGTTAATACTAGCGCCTGACAAAATAGTAAGGTCATTGTTGTCGATCAATAATTTACCGTCAGCGAAGCTCAGTTCATTTTTGATCATAAGAGTGGTGCCTAACGCAACGGCACTTGTACCACCTACATTCATACGCAATTTTGAAATTGTGTTGTTGGCAGCAGTCGAATTATCGAAATACAGGGTAGTGCTTGAAGCAGATGTTAAATTCAGGTTCACCTCTGAAGCCGGGTTACCTATAAAAGATGAATTCATGTTTTGAGAAACTGTTCCGTTAAGGGTCATATTTTTGCCATTGAGGTTCATCTGTCCGTTTAACATATTCAAATTGCCTGCTAAGGCCATATTGCTTGTTAATGTCACAGCAGAACCTGCATTGGTGTAATTCACAGTTACATTGTTCAAACCGCTTCCGGTTAGTTCTAGTCCGCCGTTTGTGCTGGTAGCTCCAACATATTCAACATTGTAAGCACTTGTTCCCATAAAACTTCCTGAATTTGCGCCAATGCTTCCAGCTTCATCATGCACCATTGATCCCGCATTCATGGTAATTGCTCCACCGGCTTCGAGACTTAGAGTACCGTTGGTTAAATTTAAATTACCAGCAATAACCTGTGGAGAGACAAGCTTAACAGTAGTGGTGCGGTTTATTGTCATCGAGTTGATAGACGAACCTGATGAGAACATCAGGCTGCTGGTAAGTGCTCCCGCACCTTCGATACCAAGATCAGACGATGAATTGCTATTGAGTGCTGCACCGGTAGCGACGATCAGATCTCCTTTAACAATGAGTTTTCTTCCAGAGAAATTGAGAATGCCAGAAGAGATATTCAGGACGCCATTAACTGTGGTGCTGCTGGTAAGCGTTACAATTTGTGCGTTGTTATTCAACTTAACAACCAAATTCTGCAAAGTGGCTGGATTTAATTCTAAGCCAGTTGTTTTTGAAGAACCAACGTACATGACATTGTAATTGCTGGAAGTATTCAGAACGCCCGTACCGCTTAATCCCACTGTGCCATTGTTAACTTTAATGGTTGAGCCAGTCATTAATACCACGTTGCTGTTGCTGTTAAGCATCAGGCTTCCAGCTTCAAGCAACAATGAATCGATGATGTTCGCTTTACCAACAAATACCAGCGATGAAATAGAGTTCGACATTTCATTCACAGTAATTGTTCCGGCAAAAGCCGTTGTAGTAAGACCATTGAACATGATTTTGCGGATAGCAATTGTGCCATTGCCCACAAGGGCACCCTGGGTGATAGTCAGATTATTGTTCGTTGAACTGCTTAAGGTTCCGGCCACACTGAAAGAATTAGCAATACCTGTAAAAATTACATCGGTGTCCAAAGTTACAGTAATTCCTGCTGGAATGATGATGTCTGCTGCTATTACATTTGATCCGGGAGCTACTCCTCCCCAGGTGGCTGCACTACTCCAGTTGCCTGAAGTTACGGCAGTATAAGCGTTTGCTGCTCCAGAGAATAGAACCGCCAGGATCATCACCATTGTTTTTAAGTTCGGTAGTTTTTTTTTCATTTTTGTTTGTTTTTGGTTTATATATATCTATTGTTTGACTGATAATGCGAATGTGATGCCAAAACATTTAAATAAAAATGGGGTCTTGTTTTACACAAGACCCCATTTTATTTAACAATAATTTTTAATAGGAGGTCTTTAATTCAACCCTGCGGTTTTTGGCTTTTCCGGCAGCGGTTTTATTATCCGCAATCGGCCTTGTTTCGCCATATCCTGTTGGTGTTAACCGGCTGCTGCTTATGCCTTTTGAAACCAGGTAGTCTTTTACAGACTCAGTTCTTTTTTGCGAAAGGGTTTGGTTGTATGCGTCATCGGCATCGCTGTCGGTATGTCCTTCAATCGTGAGGTTAACACCATCGTATTTTTTAAGGATTTCTGCAAGGTCATCCAGTTGCGTATTTGAAATCAATTTAAGTTTGGCACTGTTGGTCTCAAAATAAATTTTACTGGCAATCAATGTGATCCTCAAAATATCTTCTTTTGCCATTTCGGGGCAGCCTTTGTTTTCTATGGTGCCTTTAGTAGCCGGGCAAAGGTCATCAAGGTCAGAAACACCATCCACATCTTTATCAGGACAACCTTTAAGGCTTAAACTTCCTGCCAGGTCAGGGCAACGGTCTTCTTCATTCACAATGCCGTCTTTGTCGTTGTCGTATGTACAACCCGTAGCGTCAACTTTGTATCCTGCTTTGGTGCCAGGGCATTTGTCGTCGGTGTCAACAATGCCGTCTTTATCAGAATCAGGACAACCTTTCAGTTCTATTGGCCCTACAACATCAGGACAACGGTCTTCTTTATCGGTAATACCATCCATGTCTTTGTCGGGACAACCGCCCAAAGAAGCAATACCTGCTGTTTGCGGACAACTGTCCATGTAATCGGCAACACCGTCTCCGTCACCGTCAATAGGGCAGCCCGTTTTGTCAACAGCAGCGCCAGCAGGTGTGGCAGGACACTTGTCGTTTTTGTCGGTTACCCCATCTTTGTCTTCATCATGTTTTTTACCCATGTTAAAAGTTAGACCCGCGGTGTGAAATAAGATCATGTCGTTATCCCCACCCGCATTCTTGTAGTCGATATTGTCAGTACTGGTGTATAAAAACGATTCTTGTAAATTCAATGATACTACATCACCCATTCTGATGTTTAAGCCCCCACCGAATGTTGGCACCGAAAACTCGAACCTTTCGTGTTTAATATTGTAAACTGCTTCATACCAGATGGCCCCCGCGCCCGCAAAGATGTATGGTCTGAGCACGGTGTTGGGCGTAGTGAAATAAAACCTCGCGATGAGGTTCGCTGTGTTGGTGCGTACTAAAAAGTTATTCGGGTTGCCAAGTTCATTCAAGGGTTGGTTTTGTTGGATGTAACCAAATTCGCCTCTTGTAAAAAACAATGAAGCATCGAAATGCCTGCCCAGGTAACGTGAAAAAGAAACGCCGGCAAAACCATAGGCCGCCTGGTCTGTTTTATAAAAGCCCTGACCAAGATCGCCGCTATATTGCATAAGACCTCCGTGGAGGCCGAAGTTCCATTTTTTTTCATCTGTTTGTGAAAATGTATGGATCGCGATGAAACAACACGCGAAAAGAAGTAGTATTTTTTTCATGATTTTTTTAATCTAGGATTAGTTTATAGGGTTAAAAAATATTGATACCACAATGTGGTTTAGTGTTGTTTTGTAGCAGCAGAACACGTTGAAATACACTCGTGACAGCAGTGGCGGAGGTAGCTTTAAATTTATTTATGTTAAAAAAACCCTGTGCTAAGCCTTCCCGTTATGAGGAAATAACTGCCCAATGCCCCTTAAATAGGGAAAAGCAAAGCCTTTGCTTACCCCGCGCAAATAATTGTTGGCATATGTATTGAATAAAAAAAATAAAAAACTGCATGCATAAATCTATTTTCAAAATACAGAAGCTTTATTGTCTGCATTGGTTTGCGGCATAATTTAACCCAGCAAAAACCCGGGCGGGTAACAACCGGTAATCATATTTCAAAACAACAACCATTCAAAAAACAGTAATTCCACTTTACTCAAAATTTAATCAAACAAAATTTTTAAAACAGCCTTATGCCGAAATGTAAATTTTCAATCCCTTTTTCGGGAGACCCTGAAACCCTTATTGAGAGGGCCAACGATGCCATCAGCGCAGCGAAAGGCAATTTCAGCGGCGACACCGGGGCAGGATTTTTTAGTTTATCAACTCCCATAGGCAGGGTAAGCGGGACTTATAACATCAGCGAATCGGCCATCCACATCGAGATTGATGACAAGCCGGTATTTGTAGGTTGCGGAAAGATTGAAAGTGAATTGCAAAAGTATCTTAACGGGTAATATGGAATTTATTCTACATTCTGCCTGACCTGCAGACACGATTTTCTTTGACTGTACAGCATTTACTTATATATCAGGTAAAAGTTGGGGTGGCATGATTTTCGACCGAATTTTCAGCAAGAAAAACTCACTATGAAAGTTCTGGAAATAAAAACCATGAATGGGCCCAATTTCTGGTCGAATTACCGTCACCAGCTTGCTGTATTAAAAATTGATCTCGGCGAAATGGAGCAATTTCCCACCAACCAAATTCCGGGATTTACTGATAGAATAAAATTGTACATGCCTAGTTTGCATAGCCACCGTTGTTCTGAAGACTATGAAGGGAGATTTTTTGTGCGTGTTCAGGATGGCACATGGATGGGACATGTAATTGAGCAAATAGCTCTGGAAATACAAACGCTGGCCGGCATGCAATGCGGGTTCGGCAGAACACGCTCAACCGGCGATCACGGCATTTATACTGTTGTTTTCACTTACGAGATTGAAGAGGCGGGTGTTTATGCCGCCAGCGCAGCTGTGAGCATAGCACAGAAGTTAAGAAGCGGCGAGGCATTTGATCTTAACGAGCTCATCACTTATTTGAAAAGGAGCCACTTAAGATCGGGATTGGGATTTGACCACTGCGATATCAGCATCGTCACCAATATATCGGAAGATCACCTGGGATTAAAAAGCATTAAGACCCTGGCCGAAATGGCGCAGGTAAAAGCTGTGGTGCCAAAAAGCACCTTCGATAAAGGCTACGCTATTTTAAATGCCGACGATGACCTCGTATTTGAAATGTCGGAAAGTCTGTACTGTAATATTGCTTTATTCAGTATGGATGCCAACAATGCCCGCGTGAAAAAACATTGTGAGAACGGCGGGCTGGCCGCAATCATTGAAAAGGGTTACCTCACCATCTGTAAAGGCAGTTGGAAGAGAAGAGTTGCCCGCGTCGAAAGTATTCCTTTAACCATAGTTGGTAAAGCCGATTGCATGATGAAGAACATACTGCCTTCGGCACTGGCAGCGATTTTCCAGAATTTTAAAATAGACGATAGACGCAGGGCCCTGCAAACATTTATTCCCTCGCCTGAACATACACCGGGCCGGATGAACATTTTTAAATTCAGGAATTTTGAATTGATGGTGGATTACGCGCACAATACCGGCGGGTTTGAAGAACTGTGCGCTTTTATGAAACAGGTGGACGCGCCGCACAAAGTTGTTATCATTACCGGTGTTGGCGACCGCAGGGATGAAGATATCAGGAACCTTGGGATTTTATTTGGTCAGATGTTCGGGGAAATTATTATCCGTCACGATAAAGACAAGAGGGGGCGGCCTGAAAGTGAAGTCACCGCGTTGTTGCTGGAAGGGATCAGGATGACGAATGCCGGTGTACCGGTTGTGGCGATCTCAGATGAGACTGAAGCCATACAATACGCGCTTGACAACGCGAAAGCAAATTCTTTTATTGTGGTTTCCACCGATGCCATTTATGAAAGTATTGATTTTATCAGATGTAGGCTGGCGAAGGAAGAAGAAAATTTTAAAGAGTTCGACAGGCTATTCGCTAAAAATTAACGAACATGTTCGATGGGCCGGAAAACAGGGATTTTGACATCAGTCGCCGCGACGGGGTTTCATTTAAGCACTACCAGATCCTGGTGAAACTTTTTCGCGATGACCAAACAGAACACCACAACCTGGATATATTTACTACCGGCCCCGAACAATTACTTGAAATGCGGCGGGTGTTTGCCAAAACTTACCAGACACCCCATTCGCGCCTGGTGTATAACATGATTAAAAACAATTAATTTTCGAGTGTGCGGTGAAAATTGGGTTTAATGCCGCTGGTAAAGTGGCTAACCATCTGCCAGAGCCTTTCAACTTCTTTTTCTAACAGCATATTTTTACTTTTTAATTCCAGGTAGGCTTCATCCTTCCAAAAACTAATGGCTTCCTTTTCCACTTCAAGGTCCTTGATCCCGTTGGGCAGCATTTCGCCAATGCCGTGCAACATCCATTCGTTGGTGGTTCCAAACACATTAACAATTCGCTGTAGCGAAGATTTCTGAGGCTTGACCGTTCTGCCGTTTTCCAAATGAAAAATGGCAACATGCGAGAGGCCGCAGCGAACGCCAAACTCCTTAATTCCCATGTTGTAGTGGGATCTAAGTTCTTTGATCCTGTGTGCTAGTTTCTTTTCCATACTGTTAACCGTTTAGATTTATTAAATAATTAAGAATTAATGTTCAAATCCGGTTTCAAAAATAGTACCAAGTTTTTTATTTTT
Organism: Chloridella minuta; assembly: GCA_032273045.1. Lineage (NCBI taxonomy): Eukaryota > Xanthophyceae > Mischococcales > Pleurochloridaceae > Chloridella > Chloridella minuta. The sequence goes on from JAUKPQ010000003.1 coordinate 118,801, forward strand.
TTGGCAAATTGATTGAAATGGCGGTTACAATTAGTAAAGCAAAAAAACAAAACGAACACGGGCCAATCCGGGAAATACATTTCTTTATGCCTGTATTACAACGGTTTAACCAATATATTTAACATGAATCAAACCCTGTAAACTTCTGTTTTCAGAGGATTTTGTAATACATTTAATATTATAAAATGGACCCAACTCTTTTTGATATGGCTTTGTATAGATTAAAGAGAAACTTTATACCCCTGTTATGAACATTCAGCAAAAACTGATTAGCGATTGTATTGATCGTGACCGTAGGGCTGAATATGAATTGTATAAAGTAACTTACAGTTATTTGATGAGTATTTGCATCCGTTACACGCGGAACGCCGACAAAGCCAACGAGGTGCTTAACATAGGTTTTTTAAAGATCCTTACCAGTTTAAAAACTTACAACACCGAATTGCCTTTCAAGGCCTGGGCCCGCAAAGTGATGATCAATACGCTGATTAATGAGTATAAAAAGGAAAAAAAGCACCATGAAACGGTTCTCTATGTGGAAGAATTGTATGAAACAGACGAGTTTGCGGATATCAACACCGCGATTAACAAAATAGATGCCGATCAGATTTTCGAATTGATAGCAAAGTTGCCTCCGGCAAGTCAGCAAGTGTTCAATTTGTATTTTATCGATGGGTTCAAACACAAAGAAATTTCAGAGATGTTGGATATCAGTGAAGGCACATCTAAATGGCATTTGAATGCGGCGCGGGAAAAACTGAAAAAAATGCTTGAGCATATTGAATTACCAGTAATAATAGCTAAACCATGAGTAGCGAAGAAAAATTTAAGGACTTACTAAAACAAAAACTTGAGGCTAAGGATTTTCCGTTTAACCCCGAGAACTGGGAAAAAGCCCGGGAGTTGATAGATGAGTCGCGTAGCCGTAGAAAAAGGATCCTTCCTTTCATACTGTTGTGCATAGGTATTTTTATTTCTGGCGGTTTGTGTGTTTATTTTTTTGATGAGGTTTTAAATCCTGCTATGTCCGACCTGGCAGTTCAAGCTACTGCCGAAGCAGTGGTTGGCCCTGCCGATAAAGAAAAAAACAAGGGAGTTGTACCAGGTGATTCATTTTCCACGAATAGAAAAAATTCAACCACTATTGATAAAACTGTTCATGAACCAAAGTCGGGCGCTGTGAAAGCCGACCCTGAGCAAAACGCTGAAACCATTGAAACAACGGTGCCAAAGAACGTTCAGCGCGAGTCGGTTAGTCCGGTAAAAAATGATGAGGTCAAAAAAGCAGCGGTAGTAGAATCGCGGAATGCAGAAAAAACCCGCGCCCAGGTCAATGCCAGCCGATCACAGGGGATGGCCAGCCAGGCAGCACTTAAAAGAATCACAAAAACCAAAACAATTACCAATGCCCCTGCAGCAACAAACAGCAGCAACGCTGCTGCGCAGGATCTTGTGGCGGGAGCAAAGGCCGAGGCAAAGATCAAAAGAACAGATTCTAAAAATAAAAAGGAAGCACCCTCCAACGCGCAGCCTGATGTGACTATTGGTTCTCGGCCTGAAGTTAAACAAATGGACGCGCCTGCAGGCCAGGTAGAATTAGCGGAAACAACCCCTGAAACTATTCCCGCACCGGGGCAAAGTCCCGAAACCCTTGTGGGTAATCCGGTAGCGGCAACACCTTCAACAGAGCCTGCCACTGAAACTAAAGCAGAGTTGCCGGTGGCACTGATCAAAACAGACAGCACTCAGGAAAAATCAGATGAATCTCCAAAGAATATTTTTTCTGTTGAAGGGGGCCTTAACTATCATATGGCATGGAAAGACGACAAAGGCAAAGATGCGAACGGCATCAACCCGGTTGTTGGGTTTAACTACCTGAGGGTGTTGAACAGCAGGACGGGCATCTCACTAGGGGCTCACTACACCACCATCGGCAATCTCAGCAACTACAGCAACCAAACCGAACAAAAACGTTACGGCTTTGGCAATGTAAGCGCTATGACGGTGATCACCCCGGTAAAAATTCATTACCTCTATGCCCCTTTGCGGGTATCTTATGCTTTAAACAGCAAAAATACGGTTGGTGCCGGTTATGCATTTGCCTATCTGTTAACAGTAAACAGCAAAGTCGAAAACTATACCCAGCAATTGAACGAGACCAGCGATCACAAAATCTCTAAAACAAAAGGATACGCTCAGGGGTTTAACAATTATGATTCACAGCTGTTGTTATTTTACAGGAGAAAAATTTATTCAGACCTGTCGGCCAATGCCGAGTTGTTCTTTGGATTGTCGGATATTAAGGATAACACTTTTTTTGCATCTAAACACTTTGAACGCAATACAGGCGTCAAATTCACATTAATTTATAATATATTCAAAAGGTAAATGAGAGCGATAAATTTTTATATCATTTTGTTTCTGATCGGGTTTGGCTTTTCCTGTAAAAAGAAAAACTATCCTGTGTCTGCTGTCGAGAACGATGTGGTGTTCTATTTCAGGGGAGACGTGAACAGCAACCCTGTGTCGATAGAGGCAGGCAACGACAATTATTACATGTATTCCTCTTATGTTCAGGATGTGAATGGGGTATATAATTTTTCAGGCGATCTCAGGAAAAGCAATTGTTCAAACTGTCAGGGCCTCAGCATCAAGATCAACGATTTCAAAATCTCTTCCACCGGTGTTGGCGCGGTAGCAGATTCTTCTTTCAAAAAAGGACTTTATCCATTCATTGCAGGTGATAAAAGCCCTTATGCCGTTGAGTTCGCATCCAGCTATAACAGGCCGGCAGCGGGTTTCCAATGGGACTTTGGTGACGGGAATACTTCCACGCAGGCCAATCCCAAACATACTTATGTAAAAAGTGGCACCTACAATGTGTGTTTAACTGTGACTGGCGTTAATTCTTGTGTATCTACCATTTGCAATGAACAAAATATTGGGCCTTTAAACACTTCAGGCAGAACGTCCATCAACGCGGCGAACACTGGTGTAAAAACAATACAGTTTTCTCAAAGTCCGGTGGGATTTACGCCAGTTTCTTACCTCTGGGATTTTGGCGATGGTACGCCTTTGGTGTCTTTGCCAGCGCCTTCTCATTCTTATGCCAATCATGGTGCTTACCCTGTTACGCTGCGTGTCACAGATGCCAATAATAAAGTAATTACAGCCCGTTATAATGCAGTCACCATGAACGACGCTTCTTCATGCGCCACCAATTATTTGGTTAACAGTGTGAGCACGGTTACCAACTCACCGGCTTACCTCAATTTAAGAGGCATTGCCATTTCATGGGTGGATGCAAACGGCAAAGTGTTTACATCCAATAACACTTTGCAACCAGCCACGAATTATTTCGAGATTCTGTCGGTTGAAGATTATGAAAACAACGAAAATCAACAGAAAACAAAAAAGCTGCATGTAAGGTTCAGGGCTACTGTTTATAATGGTACACAATCAATACTCATCAATAACGCCGAAGCGGTGGTTGCCGTTGCATATCAATAATAGTTTAAATAAAAGAAATGAAAAGAATAAGATATTACAACACATTGTTTTTTTTACTTTGCCTGGTGTTGGGTTCAGAAATTGCGCGTGGCCAGACCTGCACTGCCGTGACGTACTCGGTGGGCGCCAACGGCAATGTGTTTTTTGGCACAGTTACATCGCCCACTAATGCCACGGCCGTATACAACTGGAATTTTGGTAACAGCACCACCGGGTCGGGAAGCAGCGCTATAGCGACCTATACAACCAATGGCACTTACATTGTGTTACTTACTTTCAGTACCAGTGTGCCATTTGCTGTTTGTACAGTGACAACACCAGTCATCGTTAACAGTGTTTGTTCAATGAGTGTGAATTACACCATGCCCAATCCAATTAATGCCTGCAATGGCTCAGCCACGGTTTCAGGTGTCGGTTTCTGCAGCCCCCCGGGTTTTATCTGGTCAAACGCCAGTACCGGCGCTGTTACAGGTGGCTTGTGCAAGGGAACTACGTATACGGTGACTTCAACCAACAATGGTCCCAGCTGCTGTCCAAGCACATCGGCCACTTTTGCCATCCCTAACACAACTTGTGGGTTAACCTCTCAATTTAGCAACAGCCCCACAACGCCCACTTCCGGTCTTGTTAATTTTACGGCTACCTCCACCGGTACCAACGCGAGTGTTGGCTATAACTGGATCTGGGGCGATGGTTCACTCCCTAATGGCACTGGCGCCACCTCCGCGCACAGTTATTCCATCCCGGGTACTTACTCTCCTACTTTGGTAACAACCAATGTTTTAAGTCCCTGTGTGGATGCTGTTACCAAAACATTAACAGTGCCCTGCAGTATTATCCCATCATTTTCTATTTTTGGTCCATTTGCCGGTTCTGTCACGCTCAACAATACTTCACAGGGAACCCATTTTGGAACTTCTTATACCTGGAGTTTTGGCGACAACTCGCCAAATGGTGTGAGTCAGAGTACAAACCATGTGTACACCAGCAGTGCCACTTATGCCATCAAATTAGTGGTCAATAATAATTTCAGCGTTACCTGCAAAGACAGTGTGACCCAAAATGTAACAGTGAATGTGCAGGTGCCCTGCACCCTTTCAGCCAGTATCACGGCAACACAAACCGGCATCGGGGCGGTAAATTTCTCCATCCAGGCAACCGGAACAAATAGCAACACGACGTACCTTTGGCAATTTCCCAATGGCGCTTTTTCAACATCACTTTCTCCGGTGCAGACCTACACATCAAATGGTGTGCGGACAGTTACTTTAACAATTACCAACAGTCCATCCTGCAGCATCAATGTACAAAAAACGTTTACGGTAACCAATGTTCCGGTACCCTGCACGCTTACAGCCAGCTTTATGCATACTGTAGGAACAGGGGGAGGGGTTAATTTTATCAGTACCTCATCGGGTGTATTAAATTCAACCACCTATAAATGGTATTTTGGCGATGGGGTTTATGGTTTCGGAAGTTCAATAAACCATACCTATCAGTACAACGGCGCTTACAATGTAAAACTTGTGGTAAAAGATACGATTGGTACATGTGTCGCGGACAGCATTATTTATGCCATCAATGTAACAGGATTATCCTGCGTGGCGGTCTCAGCATTTAATTTAGTTCCCAGTGGCATCCCGCAATACTGGAACGCCACGCCCATTTATCCATGGAACGTGAGTTACGCGGCCTGGGACTGGGGTGATGGTTCTTCATCAAACACCTTATATTCTTCTCACACTTACTCCGCTGCCGGCACTTATAGTATTTGTCTCACTGTTACTGTATCGTGTGGGGCCAGTGCTGCTACCTGCACCTCGGCTGGCATCTACAGGTTGCAAAGTGGTGCCCAAAGCCAGGCAATAGTTTTCATCAATGTTTTAAAACCCGGGCTTTCTAATGCACTCCCAGGTTATGAAAACAAGGACTTTGATTTTATTGTTTTTCCAAATCCTGGTAATGGTATCTTCAATATGAACATCACATCGCAGGGCGGGGAAAAGTTCAGCTTTGGCATTTATGACCTGGTGGGGAAATTAATTTACCAGGACGAGGCAGAAAGTATCAACGGTAATTTGATTAAAGAAATTAACCTGGATCAGGTTCCCGATGGCATTTATTTCATGCGGGTGAGTTCCAATAACCTGGTAACCACAAAGAAGCTGATCATCAGCAAACAATAGTTAAAGTTGAGTACCGTTTGTGTGAGAGCCGGTCGCCCACTTGTGGTGACTGGCTCTTTTTTATGTCAGGCCCTGCTTTCAAAAACAAATACCTGGGTATTACCCAACTGTTTAGGCGCGGCGCGTGTATGGTAAAATTGGGAGATCAGTAATTATTCAAAAAAAATGTCACCAAGACGGTAAAAATTCAAAAAAATCATAGTTAGCAAACAATAACAATAGTGGTTATTAGTTAAGTTGTTTGTGTGAAAGAGCCGGCCTAGCCTTCGGCTCTTTTTTTTGCCTGCGAATTTTTGCCACGCGCAAAATTTCTCATCCGGTTTTTTGTTCTGCATCCCTTTAATGATAAGTCATTGCCCTGAATTGGTCGTTATTCTGCCATTTTTTGGCGAAAAACTCAAATTTAGCCGCTTTCCGTTGAAAAGGTTTCCAAATTTTTATACCTTCATCTTTCAAATTAAATCAAGATGCTTACTTTATCCGGGTCAGACTTTAAATCACGCCTAAAATTTTTAGCTTTAAACAGGATCATAAAATATTTTACAATTTCTGCGGCTCTGTTATTTGTTCAGTTTTCGCATGCCCAGGATTGGAAATTGTTAATAAAAAGCAATGTTGAACTGCGCACCTGGAAACTCACGACCAAGGCCGACAGGGAAGACAAGGCCCTGCCGGGTGCCACCATCAAGTTATTTAAAGGAACCGCAGTTGTGGCCGAATCCACCAGCCAGGGAAATGGTGATTTTTCTATTTTGGTGCCGCCTAACGGGGAGTTCATTCTTGCTGTTTCTTACGCCGGCTGCAATACAAAAAAGTTTGAGATTTCCACAACGGGTGTGCCCGAGGATATTGGTATTGAAACATATAAACCTACATTTAGTATTGGTGGTTTTATAATGGCAAAACCACTGCCTGGCATTGATTATTCGGGCCTGCAAAGCTCGTTACTGCGGGTGGAGTTTAAGAAAAGAGACAAGAAATTCGACAACGACGAGACTGTTACCGAGAGAGGAAAAAGAACAGTTGCGAAGATCTTTGAAGCAGAAGACGTATTGGTGGAACAATTTTGCACAGCCAACAGGGAGGGCGATGCAGCCTTGTTGAAACCCGATTGTCCCTTGGCCAAGGCTTGTTACGAAAGGGCTATTTCAATGATTCCCGGAGAACAATACCCGGTAGTACAATTGCCAAAAGTGGGTAAATGTCTCAAAGACGCTGAAGAAGCCGCAAAAAAGGCCGAGGCGCAAGCCAAGGCAGCTAAGGAAAAAGCGGAAGCAGAAGCCAAGGCAGCTAAGGAAAAAGCGGAAGCGGAAGCCAAGGCAGCTAAGGAAAAGGCTGATAAAAAAGCGATTGAAGACGCATTGGCTAAAGCCGCTGCCGACAAAGCTGCGGCCGACAAAGCTGAATCTGAGAAGTTAGCCAAGGCACAGGCAGAACAGGCTAAAAAGAAAGCAGAGGAAGAAAAGAAAGCTGCCCAGGAACAAAAATTAGCTGATGAGAAAAAGGCTGCTGAAGAAAGGAAAGCGGCTGAAGCCGCTAAAATAGCAGAAGAGAAGAAAGCCAAAGATGAAAAGAAAACAGCCGAAGATGCTAAACTTGCCGAAGAGAAAAAAGCAGCCGAAGAAAAGAAAGCGGCTGAAGCCGCTAAAATAGCTGAAGAGAAGAAAGCCAAGGATGAAAAGAAAGCCGCCGAAGAAGCCAAGCTTGTCGAAGAGAAAAAAGCAGCCGAAGATAAGAAAGCGGCTGAAGCCGCTAAAATAGCGGAGGAGAAAAAAGCCGCGGATGAGAAGAAGGCCGCTGAAGAAGCAAAACTGGCCGATGAAAAAAAGAGCAAAGAGGAGAAGAAACTGGCCGAGGAGAAAAAGGTAGCGGAAGAGAAAAAAGTAGTTGAAAAAACAGCCATTGAAAATAAACCAAAAGAAGTTCCGGCGCCGGTTGATAATACAAAAGTGGCCACTGAAAAACCTCCCGTTAATACAGATCCGGTTACCAAAGGCCCAATTGTGATAAAACCGAAAAACGAAAAACAAATAGAAGCAGACAAACGAAGGGCCGGTCAGGCGAAATCAGACGCCGGTGACTTTGAAAAGGCCAGGGAAAAAGCGGCCTTAGAAGAAGAAAAACGCAAAGCAGCAGAAAAGATTGAAAAGGAAGAGGAATTAAAAAGACAAGAGGAATATGCGAAAAGGCAGGCTGAGCAGGATGAAAGAGACAGGGAAGAAAGAAAAAAGTATGAGGCAGAGCTTGCTGAGAAAAGAAAAAACATGGAGCCGGGCAACACCGATTATGCGGTGCCGCTTCCGATGGATGCTGATAAATACAGGCCCACCATGGAAAGAGCCGATTCTTACGTGAAAATGAAACGCTACGAAGAAGCAAAAAAATTATATGAAGAGGCGCTCAAGTATAAACCAAACGACGCTGTTGCTACCGCTAAACTGGCAGAAGTGAATAAACTTCTTACCAAGTAGAAATTTACTGTTTAATTCTTTCCATTGTTTACGTCAATCAAGCAGACGATTTTTTGTTGTGCCCCCTTGTAACATCGGTTTTAAGCTAAAAGGAGTTTTTATTCACCGATTTGAATTTCCTTTTTTACCCTTACCATTATTTTACGGTGTATGTTAATCTAATACACGCTGTATGGTTTTTTTATATCTTTGAGTAAGGATTTTATTTTTGTCCTTTCAAAAGATATTTTAAAATTTAAATTCAGCTTGTTATGAAAAACATCAATGTATTGTATATGAACCAACAGCTAAAACAGCTGGAGGCGTTCAGTGCTGCGTACGGAAAGTTTTATACTGTTTTTACAACATCGTCTCTATCGGAGGCGCAATTGATCTCATCGGCCAATGAGATTCACATTTTGATTGTGGAGCCCGGCCCCGGGGAAGATAAAAATGCGTTGGAAGCGTTTTGTGCATTGTACCCGAAACAGATCAGATTCATGTTTGCCTCTGATGCAGAAAAGGGTGCGGTGCCATTCGGTGAACAGCAAAACCACTTTAAATCTATTTTTAAAACAATGCCCCCAGAGTCTTTAACTAAAATAATAGACAAGGCTTATGAAATATACAGCCTCGAAAAAATGAAGGAGGAGTTGAAAACCCAGCGGCAACAAGTAGAGGAAGAGCTGCTTGCATTGAAATAACACCGTTTAGTTATGTAAAAAATTATTTGCCTCAATGGATTTGCGGTCGTGGGTGCCGGTTTATTGCCGGGGCTGGTTAAAAACATGCCAGTAAATAATGGGGTATTTGTTTTTGGAGCGGTCAAAAAAATTAAAAATGGAAAATATTTTACGGAAAATTTTTGTAAAGTTAAAAGCTTGCTACAAAAGGGATTCAAAGCACCTAAATGGATTTTATAAAAATGAAAAAATAACCGGTTTGTTAATTTTACGGGTTTTTGCCGTAAAATACCTGGTCAAAAAATTGATTTAAGAAAATTGAGGTGATAGTTTTGAGGTAAATTTATTAGTTCTCCGGTAAAAAATAAATTTACGGTCAAAGCCAAAGCCGTTTTAATTTTGGATAAAATCAACATCACCAAAAATGAAAAAACTTATTTACACCTTAGGTTTCGCACTTAGCCTTTTAGCTGTTAAAGCACAATATTGGAATACCAGTCTCAACGCCGGTTCAACCTTGAAGCTGGGAACAAGTTCTGCTGATCCTGTTCATTTTTATTCGAATAACCGTTCGTTAATGAAACTGAACACCAATGGCGTTTTGAAGCTGGACAGCCTTGCAGGATCTGCTTTTGGGTTGCTTTACGCCAACACCGATGGAAGTTTAGGCAGGTTACCTACTTATGTTCCAGGTCGTCCTTGTGTATTATCTGCATTGCCATGGTCGCAGGGGGGCAACAAGTTTGTGGCCGACAATACCATAGGCACCTGCAGTGGTGAGGATTTTGTATTGATGTCGGCGAATGTAAAACAGGTATTTGTGACCACCAGCGGTTTTGTGGGCGTGGGCGTTGACAATGTCAATCCTACTGCGGCTTTAGACATTTCAGATAACAGCAACCCGAGCAACCAGATCGAGCACATGAGGATCTACGGGGACGCGGCCGGAACAATTGGTTCAACAAGTGATTTTAACCTTAATTACGCTTCAAACGGAGGTTTTTACCTTCACCAGGGAACCGGAAATTTTTCAACAAAATTTTCAATTTACAACGGTATTACCAGTATTAATTCCGACGTTAAGGTGAGTGGCAACACCAACATGGGAGCCATGCCCAACGCGCCGAATACGGCCAGACTCAATCTCAATATGTATGCCCTCAGCAGCGGTTCAGGTGCAGGGAGTGCCCTGGACGTTTATGACGAATCCACACAGTCGGTAAATTTTAGAGTAAAGTCTTCGGGCTTTACCTATGCCCGGGAGATCAACGTTCAATTGAGCGGTTTCCCAGATTATGTATTTAATAAGGATTACAAATTACAAAGTCTGGAAAGCCTGGAGAAATACATCAAACAAAACAGACATTTGCCCAATGTGCCAACAGCGGCTGAGATTGAGAAAAGCGGCGCCAACCTGGGCGAACTGAGCCGGATACAGATGGAGAAGATTGAGGAATTGACGCTCTACGTCATTGACTTAAAAAAAGACATTGATGATCTGAAAAAGCAAATGAATAACAAATAGTTTTCTGATTTATATACTTTAAAAATTTTAATGATGAAGAAAATTATTTGTTTTTTGATTTTTGTTACAAATGGCTTTATTCTGCAAATTAACTCCCAGAATACAAACACAAATTGTCCCTCTCCAACGGTTCCCGGGTGGTTTGATCAGGACTGGGACTGGACAATTTCGACAAATTCTTCGAGCGACCCAAATCGCTGGATTGCAAGAGTCGCAAGTGGTGCCATCACTGTTACCCTAGGCGTGAATTCACCTTTTGTAAATGGCGGCACAAACGAAGTGAATGATCTTGTTTATACGCAGGATTATAAGCCTAACCAGGGTTGGACACTTTTGTTTAAAGACTTCGGATACACAGACCCTTTAAACCTCAATCACATCGCCGCAAAAAATGACATACCAACATTTATTTTATACAACAAGTACCGTAGTTTAATAAGGGTATTTATGTATGCAAATGGAACGTCGATTGCCAATTTTAATTATGCGTATATAAATGCAGAATGGCAAAGTCCTAATGTTAGTGCATATAATAACGGATTGTTGACAATGGGTAGGGCCAATTCGCTTCCCAACATTGCTTACACAAACAACACAAATAATAGTGATAAGATTTCATCACACATTAATGACTATGCTCATCACCAATGGTTTGTGGCTGAATTTCCAGTTACTTTCGACCCAAACACAAGCCAGCAGGTGTATGGTGAAAGACTAAATTTTATTTTTCGGGGTGGGATAGTGTCTAACATAGGCTTAGAAGGGAATTTTACTTTCAGCACGAAATCTTCGATTGCTAAGGATCCACCTCCAGCTGTGCCGAATACCGTAAACAACAATCCGGTTTATGATTTTGTGAACTCAGCAAAAGAATTTTTAGGGAAAGTGCCTACCAGAACAGAATTATCCGCAAATTTTAATCAAATGGCAACTGCCTCAGCAAGTTTGAATTCTGCCTTCGATAACAAATTTACCAATAACATTGCAGATTTAAACTATAATTTACAAAATGGAGACCTGAAGAAATATCTATTGGGAGCAGCTGATTTGGCTTCTGATGCAGGGGGTGCTGTGGGGTTGGTTGCTACAGTATTAAAAACTTTTATTGGAAAAGGTGACCCCGCTCTTGCAAATGACAATCAAAAGTATATTGAACCGACAATTTCATCTGGATTTTTGACTCTTGGAGGCACTATTACTACCGAAGTAACAGGGAAAATTCTAGACTTTCAATTGCCAGGAACGAAGCACCAGGATGCGGCTGGCTGTGATACCTATTTAGGGATGCCCTACTATGATTGTCCATTGGGTGTTATTGCATTGCAGGAAACGCCCATACTTAATAAAAAGAAATTTTTGGTTCCGAAACAAGAAGCGCATTTGCATGCAAGTATTGATTTTGTTGTCCCATCTCTCTTTCTGGGTGGGAACTGCGATCCGAGTCTTGCAAATAACGTCACCGTTTTACAGGATATTTTTGTCGCCAATACGAATATCTTGTTGGGCAAAAAAATGCAACGATCAGAAGACTTCTATTTAATGTACGACAGTATGGCCGTTAATAGTTTTCAAATTGACGGTAAAGTCAAACTGGCTTTTAATGAGATTGCGGGTGTTGAGATAATTTCAACAAAAGCCGCGTTGTATTTTGAGGTTGACAAAAAATCCAACGACACACCAGCTTTCGACTTACTACCATATTCTCCTGCCCCCGAACTTAATTTTAATAATTCTGACCCAAATTATATCAGTTATCAAATAGACGCGCTGTTTTCCTTAACGCAACCTCTTGGTGGAGCCCAATGTTTCGCGCCGATTGTGTTTTCAAACTTTACAACCTCAAATTTTGCACAGAGTATCGTAGTAACAAAGCCCTACAAGAATTTGACGGTAGACTTACTAAACAAAGAAGTCCTGGATTTAGCTACTGTTAATCGCAATGGCCGGCATAGTTTTCAAACGCCATTTATTGACCTTGATAAATTTGATGGCACCTCAATTACCATACAGGACAGCGCAACACCTTACATCAAAATATTGGTCACAATGATGCCTACTGATCCTACAGCAGATCAAACTCCCATAACATACGTCATGACTTATGAAATACCAAGCAATAAAATAAACAATATTAACGGAGGCAGTACGATCGTTGAGTATCCCATGACTTGTGAACAAAGAATCAATGATATCACTGGGATAACAAAAATTCCCGGAGTAGGAACAATCAATTCCCCAGTTACACAAGACCTTGCAATTATTTTAGGCGATAGTTCTGGTAATTTACTATCGACAAATACAACAAGTAACAATCTAATTGTTAAGGCAGACAATTATATTACGGTAAAAAGCACTGTGACAGCAACTGCGTCAGCGAATGGTTTTGTGAAACTACAGGTCGCTCCGACTGGTGCATGTGTTGCCGGAAGGGATGCAAAACTAATTACGGGTTCATTTGCGAATTGTAATAGTAACCCGTTTGTAAGAATTATCAGGCATTTGGAGCAAGATTCCGTCAAGATTTCCAATCCTTGGGAGTCTGCAAATGAAAACGTATTTGACAATGAGGTTTATTTATACCCAAACCCAAATTCTGGGAATTTTACTTTATATGTGAAAAATGAAGTTATTCTCGGTAGAGTAATAATTACTAATGAACTCGGAATAATTGTTTTCGAAAGTGAAATTAAAAACTCTTCCAAAATTGATTTTGATCTTATTGGTTTATCCCGTGGAATTTACTTTTTAAAACTCGCAACTGATGCTAAAATTAAACCTATTAAATTTATTGTTGAATAACGTAACCCAACTTTTACTAATTTGGTTTAGTTTGATTCAAATATCCTGCAAAAAGGATACTATGCCGGCTGAACCTGAGCCAATTGTTATAGATACGGTAAAACCTAAGATTAGCTTTATGTTTGTGAACCGTTTGGGTTATAAAGCCGATACAAATATTGTCAGGTGGCTTCAGTCAGTGAATTTATACTGCAAATTTTACAATCCTGTGATATCTAAGAGCAATCTTTATCAAATAATTTACAATAGAAATTATAGTATTTATCCGCTAAAGGATAGTATTGAACTAATTAAATATAATAATTTAGAAGGAGCACAATACGCTTACGAAATTAAGATTGGCTGGTTTTACACTGACATACAGTATTATCGGGAATTAAAATTCCAAACAAAAAACTGGCCAAACGCTTGTGACACCATAGAATTTTCGAAAGACACCATTATAAAATTTGTTTACCCCGATGATACAGTAACCAACAGTAGATTCATCAGGGTGCAGTAAACCAAAAAGTACGGTGTAAGATCGATATTGAATTTGCCGAAAAAGGAATTAAGATTTTATTATTTTTACGTATTTTTGATTAAGTATATAACCAGATGCGAATTGGCTTAATAGTTCTGCTCTGCTGTCTGTCTTTCGGGACTGCGCTTATGACTGCCTCTTGCATAAAAAAAGTTGTTCCATCCCAAGCAAAAACGCCGGAAAAGATCCCCACAGTGAAGTTTATATTTGTGAACAGGTTTGGTTTCATGAATGATTCAACAAAGCACGAACTAAACGACACCTTGCTATTTGGAGTTTGCCTAGACCTTAAATACTTTGATAAAAAAGCAAATTTGTCGCATTTGGATGGGACGTGCTTTAACAGGAATTTTCCGACGAATAATTTTCCTTTAAAAGATTCGATTTTATTTAAAGAATATGAAGGTAGTATAGGCTGCAAATATGCTTATGAGGTAGAATTTGTATGGAAACAAACTGGCAATTTTGCAACAACTAAGAATATAAAATACAATCTGAGAAGTTATCCAGGCGCCGACACACTTAAATTTGCCCGAGACACCGTTATCAAATTCATCTGGCCTGATGATACAGCGTCCGGACGATTTAAAAAAACTTATCAGTGGCCTTAAATATAAAATAAATTCGTGATGTCCATGGTGATACGAATGTTGAAGAGCGTTTTGGTGATTTTAACTGTGATCGCCTCCTCCTGCGTATTCACCTCCTGCCTCAGCACTTATGGTGATAACATCATGCGCCATTATACACTTTTAAAGCCAGATACCAGCCACTTGTATCCCGTAGACAAACCGGTGGCTGTTTTTTTTGAGGGAGAGCCCATCGTTTTTGACTATGATAAGATGGGCATTATTGAAGTGAAGGGCGACCAGTACTGCACTACCGCAAATTTACTGGACCATTTAAAATACGAAGCCATGAAGAACGGCGCCAATGGGGTGATTGGTGTAAAAGATGCTTATGCGACCCGGCAGTCTGGCCTGCTTTTTTCAAAAACTCCCCCCACTGAATACAGTTCGCATATTTACAGCGGCATCGCCGTTAAACTGAAAGTAAAGGACAGCGCGGCTGTTGGTAACTTTAACGGGCAAAACGACATGGCTTATATCAAAAGGGTGCGCGATTATGATGTGGCTTATTCCAGGAAATCAGGCAACCAGGTCACAGCTTCTTTTGTTTTAATACTGGTGTTGATAGGAGTGGGGATCTATGTGGTAGCGAATAAATAGTTTACGGCGTAGGAAAAATAGGTGAGTTTCCGGATAGTTTAACACTTATTTTACTAAAATCAATAACTTTGGTCAAACCGTGCTTTTGATTTACTAAACTTTTTAAATGAACAGACATTTTATTTACATCGCGATCATTGTGTCAGCCTTTGCTTGCAGAAAGAAAGAGAAAATAGTTGAGGTTGAAAAGGAAGTGATTGTTTTTAAGGAAGATACCTACAAATGGAAACGCGTGTATCAATTTGAAGCTAATCAAATGGAGTATGTAAAAAATGCACGAAGAATAAGTGGCGGTTACATTTTTTTTACCACTGCGAGCTACGATGCAGTTTACGACTCGTCAACCAATAAATTCTCTATCTTAGATGGATCATACAGGGACCTTCAATTAAAACCCTTGATCACAGACGCTTATAAAGTTGAAATGTATAAAGATGCCTTCAATGTCGTTCCACATAATAATCTTCCTGATTATCCCATAGCGTATTCTGAAAAACAAATTTACTTGAAGAGCATCGACAGCAATTTTATTGATTTTCACCTTGGAGGAACGATTTTTGAGGGAGAAGTTTCGGGAAATAAAAATACCTTGTTTTTTACTTATTATTCTAAAGTGAAAAGTATGTATTGTTACATGGCCATTAGACTTAACTTTTATTTACCTGCTCTGAATTCAGGATCGAGTTACATACAGACAGAAAAAACTAAAACGTTCAGAAATGATTTTGGTAACGCCACAAATAGACTGATTGGTGCGATAGGGAATAATCTTTTGTTTGTGATGGGGAGCAATAAGAACTACCTTCTCAATGCAAATCTTGACACCTTATACATTGGCAACTCTTTTGTTTTTAACGATCTTTTTACGTCAAAAAATGCGACTTATTCTTTTGCGGGTGGAACCGGATTTTCCGGTGCAAATGCCGGGAAAACCTGCCTTTTGAAGACGACTGATGAAGGGTTAACTTGGCAGGTAGTCGTTTGCGGATTGCAAATGGACTTTCAAAACTGCAATTATATAGAAATCGGAGATAAAATTATAGCTTTTTCACGGAGTCAGCTATGGGAGATTATTGTTACAGACAATGGTGTTGTTTGCAAGGAATTAATTAACGACGGTCTTGCCAACAAAAAGATCATTGCGATTACCATGTCCAACAACCGAGTGTTCATCAGCACTGAAAGCGGAGTATTCGAAAGGTCGTATAACGAATTCATAGAGTACAAGTAGGCTACTTCTTCCCAGGCCGCTTCTTCCCTTCTTTCTTCTCCGGCAGCCGCTCATCCAGCTTTTTTTCCAGGCTTTCGATCAGACGTTTCAGGCTTTCGAACTCATCTCTGCTGGGTGGACCATATTTATTCGCCGGATCGCGCAACTCAGGCAGGTCGGCACTGTAATAACTGAAAAAATCGTGTTTCAGAACTTTGCTGATCTGTTTCAGCTGATCGGTATCAATGTACTCTTTAGCGAAAATTTTGTATGCCCCGTCGCGGCTTAAATTGATGCTTTTAGCGAAATCAACAACCGTGAAAGCAGACTTATCAAGAACCTCCCTGATCCTTTTCCCAATGTGGATTTTAGACATGCAACAAAATTGCCGTTTTTGAACATCTTATCTTGATAACATGGTATTGTATTATAATACAGAGTGTATATTATAACTATACAATTTATTATATTTGTTTTAGCCTGTCGCGCACCTGTCACCAGCGTAACAGCGCTTATTCACGCAACTGCCATGGAAAAAATAAATGTGTTGTATGTAGACGATGAGGCCAATAACCTGGAGGTCTTTAAAAGTTATTTCCGTAGATACTACAATGTCTCTACCGCCGATTCAGCCGACACGGCCAGGATGATCCTCAGTGCCCGCGAAATTCATGTACTCATCACTGATCAGAAAATGCCGGTAACCGCAGGAACACAGTTACTTGAAGAAGCCATACAGGCCTATCCGCAGCAAACCCGCATCCTGCTCACTGCTTATGCCGAGAATGAAGCTATCCTCGACGCGTTCCAGCGCGGCCTGATCTTTAAGTATGTGCTCAAGCCCTACGTGCCCGAAAAGCTGAAGGAGATCATCGATGGCGCTTTTAAGGTTTACCAGTTAAGACAAATCAAGGAACAGCTTTACAGGGAGTGGGTGAAAACCCAGGAAGAATTAAATCTGCTGAGAATGAAAACCAAATAGCTAAATGAGGACGTGAATTTTATATTTGCCGGACGCCGTGCTCTGCAACTGCGCCTCAGTCTGAAAATTCCTGAGACTGGCTTCTATGTTTTCGATCTTTGACTCGAGGTATAATTTTTTGTACAGGGTTAATTTCAGTTCGGCAGTTTTGGCCTCCATTATTTCAAGCTGATCTTTTTCACTTAAAAAATGTACCCGGCTCTCTTGTTTCACCTGTTTCACAAAATCAAGAATAGATATCCTGAAAAAAGAACAGATCCTGATGATGATCTCGTCGGTAAAATGTTTTTTGCCTTTTTCTAGACAACTATACTGCTGCTGGCTTTCCAAGCCCAGCTGCGCTGCCATGGAATACTGGATCAACTTGTGCTTTTTACGGAGTTGCTTTAAAGCAGCGCCATATTGTTTATCTGACTCGGTAGCAGCCATGTTCAGTTGATGTCTTTGTAATGGATTTAACCAATTCAATTAAATCCAGTTATAAAAATAGTGGATTTTTTTACAATTTTAAAAAGGGAACAAAATTTTCTTACGGTGTAAGAGTTATTTTCCCGGCTGACTTATTATTTGCCGTATTTTTTCCTGGCAAGCGGTTTTTTTTCGGGGAGTCTTTCATCTATTTTTTTGGCCAGGGCTTCCACCAGTTTTTTCAGGTTTTCAAAATCCTCCTTGGTGGCAAAACCAAATTTGTTGACCGGGTCTTTCAGCACCTGTGGCTCGGCAGAGTAATAGGCAAAAAAATCGTGATTGAGCACTTTGCTGATGTGTTGCAGCAGCTCCGTATCTATCGACTCGCGTTTAAAGATATCGTAAATCACCTGCCGGTCTCTGTTGATCAGTGAGGCAAACTCAGTCCCCTTTAACCTGGATTTTTTCCAGATCTCTTTTATTTTTTTGCCAATGTGTATTTTGGGCATCAAACAAAAGTGAATGTTTTAAGGACGTTCACTCGTATTTGCCTGTTTGATTATACTATACAGTGTGTTTGTTTATGACAGACTTTATTTTTCAATGCTTTTTTCACTCGTTAATTTTCAACGCCAGGATAACACGCTTTAAAATTTGTCCAGGCAGGTAGTTTCATGTTTTTTGTAAACAGATAAATGCATTTGTAAAAAGAAAGCGAAGTGTTTCAGGCCATTGCCGACCACAACCGGCTCATATTTATTGGCCTGCTTGCTGCAGAATTACTCGGTTTGCAAGGTGTGGCCGGGCACGAACTTCTCAAAAAGGTTTCGCCTTGCCCGAAAACATATAAATTTACTGACCTTCCAACGCAACAGGCTGCAGCCTTACCTGAATCAAACGCTGTCAAAATCCTGGCTGAAAAGCGAAAACAGGTTAAACACTGTTGATTAAAACAAAATTGAAAGCTGTGAAGAAATAAAAGACAAGCAACGAAAAATCAACCATTTGTTAACGGACAAAACTCAAACGCAGCTATAGCCAATGTATGGAAGGCCATTTCAAACCGTGGGAAACGAAAAAAAATGGTATTTTGATTTGGCGAACTCAAATTATTGTGAGTTAAGCGCCGCACGTTCAATGTCTCCGTTGATCTTGTTGTAAAAAACATAAGAAGTAACCAGGATGGCAAAGATGATTAACGGAAAAAAGGACTGGCCCGTAGGTCCGTCAACGACAACATGGCTCACACTGGCCGAGATAATGGTAATTCCGAAACCGGCATAGGCCCACTCCTTGTACCTGCCTTTTACGGCAGGGATGATCAGCGCGAGGGCGCCAATGACCTTAAAAACTGTGAGCAGGACCCTGAAATAATCAGGATAACCTAAATGCCGTATGCCATCAATCGCCATCTGAGTATGGGAAGTTAATGCAGACATCACACCTTCAAAAAGAAAAATCAAGCCTGTGGCAACCCAATAGATGACCTTGTGTGTTGTACTAGTTTTCATGGTATCTGTTTTTGCTGACACAAAATACGTTCAAAAAATCAAATGTAAAAGCGGTAAAATACGGCAATAAGTATGGGCCTTTGCGACAAAACCCGGTTTTTTGTTTTTAATAACATTTATACATCGAAAAAAGTCGATATATTTGTGCCATGGTTATTAAGCTTGATTTGAAAAAAGTTGAAAAGATCTCCAAGGCATTGGGAGACCCTTACCGGTTAAAGATCATGGAGATGGTAAAAAAGCAGCGGGACTGCCTGCAGTGTACGGCCATCCTTGAGATGGTAGATCTCGCACAATCTACAGTGTCGCACCATGTGAAGCAGCTTGTAGACGCCGATCTGCTCATTGCCGGAAAAGACGGCAGGAACGCGAGCTACCAGATCAACAAAGAAGTACTCAGCGCTTACATCAGATTTCTGAACCAATACGAAAGTTAAAAAAACCAAATAAAAGATCGATACTTTTGAATCTATCGATTTATTACTTTCCTTTGTAAAAGAAAAAACAGCCAGGCTTTAAAACCTGTTTTTTTTAAACCAAAAATATCGATATATTTCGATAAATGAATATAAAAAACCATCAATAATATTAAAATACAGAGGAAATGGAAAATTTAAAGAACAATGACTGTCTGGGCCTGCCACATTTTTGCAGTGCCAGAATGCAAACCGCAAATCCTGTCCGCGAATCTGAGAACACAACTACCGTAAACGCTGAACCTGTGAAGTTGATCAACAAACAAAAACCCTGGTCGGTTTTTGAAGACGTTTACTGGATCTGAGATCCGGGCGCTCAGCGCCGCTTAAGCTTTAACATGGGTTATTTTTAAGCCTGCGTGGATATTCACGCAGGCTTTATTATTTTTAAGCGTAGACCGATATCAGAATCTTTTTCTTAAATTTAATTGGACAATTAACCCCTGCAATGGCTTATTGTCAAAAGAACTTTGTTTTTAATGATTTCAACTCCAAAAAAAATGGGCTCACAACCTTTAAACTTAACACTCAGGTTTTTGTTGGCTCTAGCTGCGTTTGTTATGATTGGCGCATGGGGATGGCAAAAGGCTGAGGGAGTTAGGCGGTTTTTTCTTGCCCGGGGATTGCCGCTGCTTGTTGCTGCCATCTGGGGCATATTTAACGTACCAAACGATCCCAGCCGTTCCGGCGCGGCTCCGGTGATAACGCCAGGTCTGCTGCCCCTGGGCACAGAATTGTCGATTTTTACACTTGCCACACTGGCTTTGTATGAGATAAGAAGTGAAAAGTATTATCTCATTTTTGGCAGCATAGTTTTGCTGCATGATTTTGTGTCTTACGACCGCGTCAGCTGGTTGCTGAAACATTGAATCAGCGGACAAACGGAGTAGAGACAAAAAAAATGAAGGCAAACCTGGTAGATAGAATCAACGTCATTCTGATAATAGTTTCGCTGGTGCTTGCATTTATTGTGCCTTTCAGGCTGTTTCTTTTTTCTTACGCGGTGCTCGGGCCCATACATTATCTTACCGAGATCAACTGGCTGCACCAGCGTAATTTTTTTGTAAAACAAAAAAAATGGATCTGGCTATTTGCCGGCGGCGCGTTCTTAATCTCCATTCCGGTGCTGTTAAATCTGCCGTTGCTTTCCACACTGAACAATTATTCTTTATTCAAAAGTCTAAATATCAGCGTGACAGGTTTAACAGATGTACTTTTACTGACCTTGTTTTTTTTCTCGATAGGCCTGCTTTACCTGAAACACTGGCGTTCTATCCTTTTGTTTCTGCTGGCCAGTTTGATCATGGCCAAACTCATTACCAAATATGTACTTTTTAGTTATGTGCTGGTTGGACTTTTTCTTCCAACACTTGTTCACGTGTATTTATTTACACTGTTGTTTATGCTCATGGGAACGCTCAGGTCAAAAAGCAGGACGGGCTTCGTGGCCATTTTTCTCCTGGTGATAAGTCCATTTGTCATTTGGGTGTTTCCAATAGACCCTTCTTTTTACCGCAACATCGAACCTTCTGAAGCCATTGATACTACCAGGAATTTCAGGTTCATACAACAATTGCTGTTCATGGTGAACAACATGGGGGACCAGTTGTCGTTTGCCGGCATCAGGCTACAGATGTTTTTGGCTTTTTGTTACACTTACCATTACCTTAACTGGTTTTCAAAAACTTCGCTGATCGGCTGGCATAAAAATATTCCGGCGCTTAGGCTGGTGGTTATTTTTATCCTCTGGGCAAGTTTGATCGTGTTGTTCTGGTTCGATTATGAAAAAGCTTACCTGGCCCTGTTTTTCCTCGCCCTGTTGCACATTGTGCTTGAATTCCCCCTGAATGTAGCTTCGATCAGGTCGATAGGGGCAAGCCTGATGGCTAAAAAAAGGCCGGTTTAATTGCGCGTGAAATTTCGTCACAATACAGCAGTGCCGGTAGCCTCAGCGTTTGATTATTTTGCCGAAGGCGCGTTCAAAAATTCCTCCATCATTGCCACGGCCAGCTCCGGTACTTTGCTGTCGGGTCGCGGCGACATGGCCTCTCCAAAAAATTCCCCGTGGCCGCCAGGCATTATCGCTAACCTGGCACCTGGCAAAAGGTGAATCATTTCAAGGGCGTGTTCAGGGCGCACTACATCTTTATCGCTCACAATCACGAACACAGGCGCCTGTATTTTTTTAAGTTCATTTTCGTTCCAGTCTTTAAACGAAAGCATGCGCTGCGAATCTTTATTGTACATGTTGAGGAGTTTCTGTTCATCGGGGTTCACAGTCAAAAAAGCATCCTTATACAACTGCGGCATGTCTTTAAAAGCGCCTTTTTGCATGAAAGGCCAAAACCAGTCGTGCATGCCTGAACGTTTGTACATGGCGGAGATGGCTATCACTTTGTTAACACATGCAGGATGCCTCATGGCTATTTGCAGACTGGTGCTTCCGCCATTGCTGAAACCGAGCACATCTGCTTTGTCAATTTTAAGTTGTTTAAGAAGTTCGGCAACATCATCGGCATCCTGCTCAAAACTTTCCGGGCTATTGCGGTCGCCTGTTCGGCCGTGGGCCTGCAGTTCAACGGCAATTACCTGCCGTGTTTTCGCGAGCAGGGGCATGATCCTGCCAAAGCTGGTAAAAATTGTTGAACCGCCACCGTGGATGAGCACCAACGGTTTGCCCGACCCATGGATCTCGTAATACATGTTTATGCCGTTAACCTGCAAATGACCACTTTTGAAAGCGAGGTCTTTTTTTTCAGATGATCCCAGGGTATCCATATTTTTAAACTGAATTGTTTTTTGTGAATCGTTTGTTTGAGCACATCCGGCAAGCGCTATTACTGCAAGCCCAGCCAGTGTTTTAATGATTCGTGTGAATTTCATGATTGTATATTTTTTTTGACTGTCATTTTAAAATGTCGCTCAAGCATCTCGATACTGCATAGGAGGGCGCCACTGCTTTTTAGTGAACCAGTTACCATGTCACAAAAATACAAAATTAGACGTGACCAATTATTTTGTCACTGGAATAAGCAGCTCAATGCTTACCTGCTCCGGCACTCCGGCTCTCGTGATGTTAAAGTTTTTTGGTGTGATGCTGAGCACACCCCGGAATGTTTCTTTGGGAACAAAAGGAAATTTCTCCGACGCTTTGTTACTGTCGAAAGTAAAAGGGAGTTTAACTTCTTTAGTAAGGCCTTTCAGTGTTAAGTTGCCCGTGGCTTCATAACCGGTTGCGTTTTTTCTGATGCTGGTGGAAACAAAGGTGATCAGCGGGAAATTTTCTGCATCAAGGGCCTGCCTGTCTTTAGCGTGCTCATCCATCAAACGGTTGCCTGTATTGATGGTTCTTGCATCGATCGAGGCGGTGATCCTGGAATTTTCGGGACTGTTTTCGTTAAAGAGAATCAATGCTTTTAAGCCTTTAAAAGTGCCGCCATTGAACTTCACTATGTAATCGTCTCTTACCTTCCAGGTCACGCGTTGTGTGATGGTGAGAGCCAGTATGGCGAAGAGTGTTACAGCATTCAGAAATATTTTCATTTTTTTCATAGGGCTTGGATCAGGGTTTTGTTTTAACCGGCTTGTATTGCTTTTAAATTTATTGATTGTTCCTGATCGTTATCAATTGCCGGGTGTAAACGTTTTTACAGTGGTAGATTATTTTCGGCGCGAAGCGGTAAGCGGTGCTCTCGACTGTGAAGGCGTTGCTGTCGGGGGCCAGAGTGCCTGTTGCAACACTGTTTGCCGCGAAATCAGGACTGAAAAAAGAAACTTCAATCACATGACCACTTAAATTGGTGTTGTGCATCACATATTCATGACCGATTTTCAACATATCAAGTACAAAGATATTGTTGCGGCTTCCGGTAGTTACGTTTGCTGTGTATGTTTCATTAACCAGCATCGCACTTGCAGCACCCTCAACAATGGCTGTACACGAATGAACAACATCATAAGTGCCATTTAAAAAGCCGGCCCGGTTCTCTACCACATGAACACTTCTGGTTACAGGGCTCAAAGGTTTGCCACCTGCATTAACGGCGTCGTATTTCAGAACGTAGGTCCCGGGAAGTCTTGTGTTGACTTCTCCGGTTACATTTACCACTGCAAAACGATCACTGCAGCTTGGTATACCATCGTCGTCCAATATAAAAACCGCGCCTGGATCATTATAAGTGCAGTAAAGAAAGGTAGTATCGTTTCTCCTGCCATTTAACACTATTGACTCTGGCTTTTTGCCTTCAAACACAGGCAGGGCCTCATCTTCTTCGCAAGCTGAGCAGGCGATCACACAGCAGGTAATTATTGAAAGATAATTTTTCACAGGTGTTGCGGTCAGGGCTCTGTATAAAAACGCATTTACATTTAACTAACAACCCAAACTACCGAGGCTGAATTCAAAATCCTGCTTTAGCCCTGCACCTTTGGCATTTTTGGCTGGCATCCATTTCGGCATTTTATTGATCAGTTCTAACAAAAACTGATCGGTTTTTGGATCGCCTGACGAAGTGATTATTTTTGTGTTGGTGATATCACCCTGCTCGTCCACAGTGAACCTTACCAGGCCTTTTTGAAACTGTTTGGCTGTTGTTTCAATTATCTTATTGACGCCATTCTCCCTTAAATATTTTTTCATTTCATCCTGGCCGCCTGCAAAGTGAGCCTCTGTTTCTGGTACAATGCTCATCACCACATGCATGCGGTTATTTTCAACATCTTTTGTTATAGGATCTTTGTAGGTGTATCTCACATTGATGACCAGGTCGCCGCTGAGATCGGGGTGTTTTAAAATATATTTTTGTTCAGCACTCAGTTCTTCGCCAGGCGTGATCGCTTTCATTGCCTTGCCGTCACAGATTCCCTGAATTTCCACCGACATATAAGCACTGATCCAGTTAACCGGGTAGCCTGGAATAACATCCTTGATCAGTCTCACATCCTGAAGTTTTTCTTTTTTGAGCGGTCGCCTGTATTTTGGGTAAAGCTCAAAGGTCAGTTCCTCCCTGCCGGCTAAAAAAGAAGAAGGTTCGCCCTGCCCGAATAGACTGGCACTTATGAATATCAGCGCAAATAACATGGGAGTTTGTATTTGACAGATGCATCTTTTTTTAAACCTGTTTTTCATTGTTGGTGATTTTATAAAACAAAGTTAAGGCAATCGTGACAGCAATTTTGTTATTGACTGGTTATTCTCTTGTTAACGACTTGTTAACGCATGACTATACACGGCTAAAATGGCTAATTTTGAAACATTCAATGAAACTGAACAAAACGTATTTGTTTATCGCGCTGTCTTCGATAGCCCTGCTCGCCGTGTTGATCATCCAGGTTAACTGGATCCTGCAAACTGCAAGAATGAAGGAAGAACTTTTTAACGAAAAAGCGAACATGGTACTTGCCAAAACAGCCGAAGCACTGGCGGCTGACAAGGAAACCTTCAAAAAAATGGCATCTGGCGTGGGTGGCGACGACGTGCGCAAGATTGATTCGATTTTTAATTATTACATGAAATTTTACAAGATCCAGATCGGTTATTTTTTTGAAGTAAAACCCGGTTTGCCGCAGGCTAAAAGTGGTGTCGGGGGAAACAGTCTGTTTTATGCCGATCAGCCGAATTGCTACAAACAGTGCTTGCCAGCAGGGCAGGTCGGGGCAGGCGGGAAGCCCGGCAGCGGCGTTGAACTAAAATTAGTTTTTCCAGGGAAGGAAGAATTTATCATTGAGGAAATGGGAGGGCTTTTTATCACATCGGTTATCCTGATCATTATTGTATTGTTCATGTTCTGGAAAAATACCACATCGTTGATGAAAGAAAAAGAAATTTCGGAACACACTACCGATTTTTTGAACAACATGACCCATGAATTTAAAACCCCACTTGCCAATATCGCACTGGCGGGTAAAATGATCATCAGGGATCTAACAGTAAAACAAGCAGGGCCCGCACACAAACATGATGAAAAAGTAAAACACTACTCAGGCATCATTCTAGAAGAAAATGAAAAATTAAGGTTGCAGGTTGAGCAGGTGTTGAGCATGACCGCGCTCGAGAGGGGAGAGATCCCTTTACAAAAAACCGAGCTGGACTTTCACCGCCTGATCGAGCATGCGGTGAAATGTATCGGCATACAGGTCGAAAGTCGTCTTGGCCATTTGCAAATGAAACTCGGTGCCACAAAATATCTGATCAGAGGCGACCACACACATCTCACCAACGCCTTGTGCAATTTAATCGACAACGCCATCAAATACACCAATGGATCACCCGAAATTTCTGTGAGCACTTACGATGGCCCTGAGTGTTTAATAGTTGAAGTTGCAGATAAGGGCATTGGGATCGAAAAAGCCAACCATAAAAAGGTGTTCGAGAAATTTTTCAGGGTTCCAACAGGCGACCTGCACAATGTAAAAGGTTTTGGTATTGGATTGGCCTACATTAAAAAGATAGTTGAACTGCATGGTGGAACAATCTCGCTCATCAGTGATGGAGCGGACAGAAGCTCCTATAGCACTGTATTTAGCTTTACATTACCCTATGGTTGAAGAGAAACTTAGAATATTACTTGCTGAAGATGACCTGAATATGGGCGTTTTGCTGGTTGATTACCTGGAGGGTGAATGTTTTGATGTGAAGTTGTGCAAAGACGGCGAATTGGCACTGAAAGCTTTTGAGTCCCATAATTTTGACCTCTGCCTTCTGGACGTCATGATGCCAAAGCTCGATGGTTTTTCGCTGGCAAAAGCCATCCGCGAAAAAAATAAAAAGATCCCGGTGATTTTTATCACTGCCAGGTCGTTGAAGGAAGACAAATTAAAAGGCTACAATTTAGACGCTGATGATTATATCACCAAGCCCTTCGATGAGGAAGAGCTGTTGTGGAAGATCAGGGCTGTGATCCGCAGAATTCCTGACAAAAAAAGGGAACAGGGGATAGCAACAATACTACTGGGTAAATATGTTTTTGATTATAACAACCAGTGTTTAACATTTATGGGGCAAACAAAGCGGATCACGGAAAAAGAAAGTGAAATCCTAAAATATTTGTCGGACCACCGTAACAAGGTGATCAGGCGCGACGTGATGGTAAAAGCTATCTGGGGGGAGAGCGATTATTTTTTTGGACGCAGCCTCGATGTGTTTATCACCAAGATCAGGAAATACCTGAAAGAAGACAAAGATATCAGCATAGAAAATATTTTTGGCGTAGGATTTGTTTTTAATGTCCCGCCAGAATGAACATACTTTTTTTATTATTTGGAAATTTCGGCTAAAACTTTTTTCCCGCTTTCATTTTGAGGGTCTAGCTCAACGGACTTTTTATAATTTTTAATGGCCAGCTCTTTGTTACCGCTTTTTAAGTAGGCTTCACCCAGGCTATCATAACAATTGCCGGACGCTGGGAAAATTTCGACGTTCCATTTAAAAAACGTTATGGCTTCGGCGGTTTTTCCCACATTCAAAAATCCATAACCCACTGCGTTGATCTCACCTTCGTTGATGGCATAAACTCCCGAGCTTTTGTATTCAGCAAATTTTGCGGTGGCGGCCCCGAGGCCCTCTTTCGCGATCAGTTGTTGCATGGCGATGGCCAGCGATTTTTTTGGCAGATCGTAGGGCAGATCGTAAAGTATGGCCCTGACGGCGTAATTCATTTCCGAAAGTGGCGCGTTACTTACATTGTTTAAAAAGATGGCCACATTTTTATCGGCCGGAATCCTGGAGATGAGTGTATTAAAACCCTCAATGCCACCACTGTGTTCGGTGACAAGAACAGGCGCCGCGCTGTTTAGTGTAATATGTTGTAGTCCCCATCCGTAACCATAGTACCGTCCATGGTCAGGCATGTGTTTTGTAAAGAGCAGATCCCTTGTTTTGGCGGGCAACAAAATATCAGTTTGAAGGGCCTGATCCCAGAGGTAAAGATCTTCAACTGTTGAGTAAAGTGCTCCTGCTGAAAAAGGAATGGACATATCGATATGCCCTGCAGTCATTAAAGTGCTGCCACTTTTATCGTAGCCGGTGGCTCTTTTTTCAATAATGGCTTCATAATGATCAAGTCCTGAACTGGTCATTTTGAGTGGCGTAA
This sequence comes from Chloridella minuta, assembly GCA_032273045.1. NCBI lineage: Eukaryota > Xanthophyceae > Mischococcales > Pleurochloridaceae > Chloridella > Chloridella minuta. The sequence continues at coordinate 146,383 of JAUKPQ010000003.1, forward strand.
AGATTCGCTCCTGCAGGCATTGTTCGTAGGTTTTGCCACTTACTTTTTCGATGATGTATCCTAATAAAACATAACCGGAATTGGAGTAAGCAAATTTTTCACCGGGTTTAAATTCAAGGGGCAGCCCGGCAAATATTTTAACCAGTTGTTCAGGTGAATGCTGATTGTGGATCATTTTCTTATAGTCGGGAAAAGATGTAAAATTCGGGATCCCTGAACTGTGGGTCATCAGATGGTGCAAGGTGATCTGATCGCCCTGTTCTTTCGGGTACGTTGGCAGGTAAGTCGTTATTGGCACATCCAGTTTCAGTTGGCCTTCGTTCATTAATTGCAGTATGAGTAGGGTTGTAAATTGTTTACTGACAGAAGCAAGACGGAATTTGGTGTCTGGCTGGTTGGCAATTTTCCATTCGGCGTTTGCCCATCCGAAACCTTTTTTATAAATCACTTTTCCTTTTTCAGCAACAAGAACGGAACCGTTGAATAAACCATACTCCGCATATTTTTCCATGAGGCGGGCAATTTGATCTGTTTTGTTGAGTGTTGAAACAACTCCAGACTTGGGGACTGCCGACAAATTTCTCTTCATGGTAAACACACCGTCGGGTCGTGTTACAGTCACTTCAGCAGGAGAACCGTCTTTTCCCATTGTAAAGGCCAGACTTCTTCCGCTGTTATCTGCATAAATAAATTTGTCACTGGCCACCGCCTGCAGTCTCACGTAGTCATTGTTTACATGCCTATAAATAAAATCACCGTGCATTACCACCGACATCAGGGTCATTTTGCTGTCACCCGGCGAAGGAAGGTATTCGCCGCAGTATTTTATCAGCTGTTCTTTTGTGAGCTTTAAACTGTCTTTTGGTTGAGGCACTGCAAGCGGCATGCTTTTGTGTGATCGCGGTGAAACTGCAGTAAAAGACAATAAAAATGCCGTGGCAAGACCTAATAAAGTCCCGGTTATAAGTTTGGTTTTCATGTTTTTATTTTGGGTTGAATGCAAATAAGTAATTTTATCTCGTAAATGTATCTTTTTCTCAGTTTACAATAAAGGTAATGCCAGCTGGAACATAGATTTGTTATTGAACGGTTATTGGTTTGTTAATGACTTGTTATTGTAAATTGTGATGCAGCTGGATTTGCCCCCAGAGCTAATTGTATAAAGATGAATAAAGTATTAAATGAAGTTCAACAATGTCAACGTTTAGACGCGTTTTCTTTAGCTAAATGTCTTCGTTTTTGAGTTTCAGTATTTAATTTTCTTGATTCTATTTAACTAATGAATATTTAAATAATTTCACAAAAAATGGTTTTCAGCCATGTTAAGTGTGAAAACAAAAAATCCCCGGAGCAATTCCCCAGGGATCTCTTTTGTAGGTAATGATTAATTCGCAAGGGGTTTTGGGCCCTTTAAATGTTTGTCGAAAAACTTTTCCATAGAGCCATAAAAATCAAAACGGTTGTCTTCATTGTGAAAACCGTGCCCTTCATTGTCTTTCACCATATACTCCACCGTAACACCTCTTTTTTTAAGATTTTCAACGATCTGGTCGCTTTCGTTTTTGTTAACGCGTGGGTCGTTGGCGCCCTGCGCGATCAGCAGAGGCACTTTGATCTGATCTGTGTGCAGGGCCGGCGAAGCTTCAGCCAACAGCAGGCTGTCTTTTTTAGGATCGCCAACCATTTCATGGAACTGATCGAGGTAAGGTTTCCAGTAGGGAGGTATGGTATTCATGAACGTAAAAAGGTTGCTCACACCAACATAATCAACGGCACAGGCGTACATATCCGGTGTGAAACAAATACCAGCCAGGGTGGCATAGCCACCATAACTGCCGCCATAGATCGCCACACGCTTTGGGTCCGCAACGCCTTCTTTGATCAGCCATTGCACGCCATCGCTAACATCGTCCTGCATTTTTTTACCCCATTCTTTAAATGAAGCCATCCAGAATTTTTTTCCATAACCCGTGCTGCCCCTGAAATTCATTTGCAGAACTGCGTAACCCCGGTTGGCTAAGAACTGAGCTTCAGGATTGTATCCCCAGCCATCCCTGGCCCATGGGCCTCCGTGCGGGTTGATGACCACCGGCAGGTTTTTTCCTTCGCTGCCTTTCGGGATAGTGAGGTAGCCATGAATGGTCAGGCCATCGCGACTCTGATAGGTGATGGGTTTCATATGCGCCATATTGTCTTCTTCCAGCCATGGGTAGGCGTTGGCGGCTTCGGTGGTGCTTTTGGTGGCGAAGTCGTAAAGGTAATATTTTCCGGGAAGCCTGTCGTTGCCGGTCCAAACAATGGCTTTTGTTCTTTCGTCGTTATAGGTGGTAATATAAACCTCGTAACCTTCGAATTTTTTTTCAAGATTGTCCTGTATGTTTTTCCATTCTTCGTCAAAAAAATGTCTTTCGCTTTTTTCACCTTCCCACTCTACAGCAACCAGTTTGTTTTTCTGCCTGTCGTAGTCAATGCCTCCCAGGTCGTAGTCGGGGTTGGTGTAGATTTCCCTGATCTCTTTTTTCGCAATGGGATCATATTCAACCAGCGATACCTTGTCGCGGTTAATGTTGGACAGAACATACATGATCTTATTGGAAGAATCAAATCCTGCAGGGTTAAAAGACTCTTTAAAAGAAACGGTAAGCAGTTCTTTAAAAGGCTCTTTGTCGGTATTACGGTAATTGTAAGTAATATTCACCCCATCGGTTTTGGTGGCAAGCCTGATTACACCGTTGTTGTCGGTGTACCAGGAATCGTAATTTAATTTATTGTCAAACAGCAGGGTAAGTTTGCCTGTTTTGATGTTCAGCAGGTAAGGGTCAAAATATTCTTTTTTGCGTTTGTTGATGGTTACAATGAGGTCATCTTCATGCCCTTTTACAAATTTGAGATCGTCCATGATTTCGCTGCGGATCCCCGGGAAAGGGGTGAGGCAAATGGCGCCGCTGCCATCGGGATTCACAGAAAAGATCTGGAAATTCTCGTCGCCGCCAACGTCCTGCTGGTAAATGATTCTGTCGCCTTTCCAGAAATAACCGCTGATGCTCCTGAGGGTGTCGTTGGTTACACGCACCGGCTGCGAACCTGGTTCTGAGGATTGAACAAAAATGTTGGTCTTGCCTTTAAAATCGGCGCGGTAAGAAAAGTATTTGCCATCGCCGGAGATCCTGAACCCTGCTTTTTCGGGATTTTTAAAGAACAGTTTAAAATCAATTTCTTTTGCCGGCGTTTCTTTTGCCGCCGTCTCCGTCTCCGGTTTTTTGTCACCACAACTTGTTAATACAAGTGTAAACAGTACCGCGTTAAAAAGGTGTTTTATTTTCATAGGTTGAAATTTAGAATATAAAGATGATAAAAAGCTTTGATATTTCACCATGAAAATTAGTTTCTACATGAACGGCGAAAATCATGGTTGAACAAGAGGCAATGCCGGTAACTGATCTTGTGATGATTAACGGACAATCATAGCGTTATTGATAGTGACCGAAATCCTGGCTTGCGTAATTTTGAACGCGGGGTCGATAAATGTTGAGGTGCTTAGATTTACCGTTAAAAGTCTGATTGCACACTGTACCGGAAATTTAAGGATAGGATGGCAGTGTGGCCACCTTTTTTGTTCTGATGGCATTGATTTTTGATTTTTCTGAATAGCTCAACAGGCAAAGGCAAAATAGCTGGTGAAGCCTCGTACTAACTGGTGTCTTAACCCGGATAAAAAGATGCAAGTTCTGGATTATCCGATCTTCACAGAGGTCATGGTTAAGGCACCGGCCACCGCTTTGTCATTGAAGAGAGATGTCCTTTCTTTTTCATCTTTTAAAGCCATGCAATAGATCAATGGCAAATAATGTTCAGGACTTGGAATCGCCAGGTCGAATGCTTTGCCCTGTGATTTAAAATTAATGAGTGATTTGTGATCGTCCGACAGAATAAATTGTTTCATTTTTGTGCTCGCTTCACGGGCCCAGTCAAAAGCAAAGTCCACTGTGTTCAATTGATCCCAGGCAGCTAATCCCAGGTTGTGCACCATGTTGCCGCTGCCTACGATCAAAACGCCTTTGTTTCTAAGTGCTGAAAGTTCCCTGCCAAGGTCATAGTGGTATTGCGCGTTTTGTGTGTAGTCGATGCTCATTTGTATAACCGGTATATCAGCCAGGGGGTAAAGGTGTTTGATAACCGACCATGCACCATGATCGAGACCCCATTGCAGATCGAGGCCAACAGACGTTTTTTTAACAAGGTCCCTGGTTTGTTTTGCAAGTTCGGGGCTGCCCGGCGCCGGATATTGAACATCAAACAACGCTTTGGGGAAACCACCAAAATCATGTATGGTGGGCGGCTTTTCCATGGCCGTAACAAAAGTGCCTTTGGTTTCCCAATGCGCGGAGATCACCAAAATGGCTTTGGGCTTTGGTATGTTTTTTTCAATGTTTCTGAATCCGCTTACAAATTCATTTTCCTCAATGGCATTCATTGGGCTGCCATGCCCTAAAAACAACACCGGCATTTTTTCAGTGTTTATAAATGACTCAGTCATTTTGTTTAAATCGTTTAATTTCATTGCTGCTCCTGCTAATGGCAATAGTGCCAGTGTTTTTACAAATTTTTTTCTGTCCATTTGATAAGCTGATTGTGATCCTGATTAAAATTTGCCCTATGGTTGTAATAGTTTATTGCAGGACCAAGGTAACGATTTTCCATCTTTTTTTCGCTACCTTGCCATGATTAAAATTTTTTGAGTTTACAATTAAATCAGGCCGGCGCACAAAGCAACAGAAACCAAAATCAATAAAATGGCCACGACTTGCTGAATAAATTTGAGTGTCACCTTTTTTAATAATTTATTACCGGCAAAAGAGCCCGCGATGGCCGAAAGTGTTGCGGCCGCCACCACTTCAACATTCTGATTAAGGCCCGATTTAAAGAAACCCGTGGCATAAACCGACAACCTTGTAAAGTCAACAAAACACGAGATAACGACGGTTGTGGCTATAAATACTTCTTTCGATAAACCTGCTTTTATTAAGAAGGCGCTCCTCAAAGCTCCCTGGTTGCCTGAAAGGCCACCAAAAAAACCACTCAGCAGACCTCCTAGCGCTAAAGTATTTTTTCCCACACCCAAATTATTTAAAAAAGGATTGAGGTCAAGAATGGCAAAAAATATTAGGAGGATGGAGATGAAAAATTTAACGGGATACACATCAAGGTGTTTTCCAAAAAGGCTGTATGAAAACAAGGGTTTTACATCGGGAATATGTAGCAGCAACCAGGCTCCTGCAATGGCAGCTAAGACAGCAGGAATTCCGAACCTGATCAGGATCTGTTTGTCGGCATTTCTGCCAAGTAGGCTGAGCTTAAAAATGTTATTCAGAAAATGCACCACGCCGGTTAAAGCGATCGCCAATTCGACCGGAAAAAAAATCATAAATACCGGAGTGAGTATTGTGCCAAGTCCGAAGCCTGAAAAGAAGGTAAGGATTGCAACGATAAATGCCGCCAGCGACAAAACGATCATTTCCATATCATGTGTGTTAATCGGTTGCTGAAAGTTAGTTATTGTGGGAACAGTATCACAGTTCAAGTTCGGTTTTAATAAAATCTTTTACACCATCGCCCCCCGTTAATTCAAGCCAAAGGTTTCTTTGGTCTCCGTCTATCTTTACACCAAAAGTAAAAAAATCGCAGCACCGGCGTTCGCTCTTTATAAACGTATTGACTTGATCCATTGTTGCGTCGGAACCTGCGAACCTGAATGCATAACCATTTGACAGTTCCTTTTTTTCAAGAACCTGTGTGCGCAGAGCGGCCAAAACTGTGGCTTTGCGGTTTTGCAATTCGGGACCGGTTAATTTGCAGGTCATTTCTTTTGGTGTCGGGCTCACACCTGCTTTGTCGCTGGCACAACATGCCGAAGCAGTGTCGCAGGCCGAAGTGTCCATTCCTTTTTCGCTAAGGGTATCGGAATAGTCAGGGCAACAGAGTTTTTCAGAAGGTGCTGCACAGCCCTCGGGTGAGCATTCAGCAGCAGCCATGCCCGCTTGCCTGTATTTTGAATATTCAAAATAAGTCAAAAGGCAAATACTTAAAATCAATCCAAACCAGAATACTGCCTTGTTAATTTGTATGCGGCGTTTTTCCTTGGCCCCTGGCTCACAGGCGCACCCATCGGCGGCGCCGCAATTGAGCCGTGGCAGCACATACAAAGAATAATAGGATACTGTAAATGACACGGCGCTGATTGCGATCAGCAATGGCTCCAATGCGTTTACCAGTGGCGAATTGGCTATAGTGGCACTCGAGACACCGAACAAGGATGCTATCGGACTGGCACAAACGCCAACGCAGGCGCCACTTTTACAGCAGGATAACAGAACAGGTGCCGCAGAGCTTAGGCCGCCGGTAATACTTGTCCAGATTGATTTTTTAGTTTTCATTTTCAATTTTTTTTTGTTGTAATCCCATCCAGCATATCACGGCAACAACAGCTCCCAATATGGGTGCGGTAATGTAAACCCATAAATGTTCCACATGGCCCGAAACAACCGCCGGTGCAATTGAACGTATAGGGTTCATGGATGCACCGCAAACAGGCCCCGCGAACATCGCTTCCAGAAGCACCACGGAGCCTATCGCTAGGCCAGCGAACATGCCTTGTTCTTTGCTGCCATTGGCCACGTTGACAATCACAAACATTAAAATAAAAGTCAGGATGAGCTCCAACACAAATGATTGCATGGCCGGACCTGCTGGCAGAGTGGCTCCTAGTGTTTCATTTGCCGGGAACAGGAATTTAAGCGCGGCGCTGGCTGTGAAAGCACCAATGGCCTGGCTGGAAATATAGGGCAGCAACTCCCTTCGGGGAAATTTTCCGGCGAGCCAAAACGCGATTGAAACCGCGGGATTAAAATGCGCACCTGAAATATCGCCCAGTGCATAGATCATAGCCGAAACAATGAGTCCAAAAGTAATGGCAATGCCCACATGGGTAATTGCGCCACCGCTTTGCTGGTCAATGACAATGGCACCCGTGCCACAGAACACAAGTGAAAACGTACCAATAAATTCTGCGATGTATTTTCTCATGCTTTATTTTTTCTAAGGTGGCGCTTCATGGATAAGCGTCAATCATCTGCCGTTTATTGAAGACTTCAACTCATCTTTGGTAAATATAAACATCGTTTCATTGTATTTTCGAGAATACATAAAGTGTTTCCAAAGCAAGCTGTTTGCAGCGCTCGTCATACACCGCGTCCTGCTCCGGTGTGTTGTCAAAGGCTTTGGGATCCTCATAGCTGGTGGCGATCCTTATCTCAGCTCCCGGGATGAAGGGACAATTTTCCTCTGCTTCGCTGCAGGTCATGATGGCGGCAAAGTTTTTCTTAGGGTTGGCATCATCATCATACACCTTTGAAAAAGAAACAATGGGTTTTTGCAGGTCATCGTATTTCACCTGGTAATGCGTGTTCGCGCTGTTACTACCTGGCTGAATGCTGAATCCAACGCGCTTCAGCGCATGGATGGCATTATTGTTAAATGCGGTTGTTTCTGTGCCCCCAGAAAATGTATTGATGTTGGGGATGTTGTAGTGATCGGCGGCCACCCTGGCCCATATCTGCCCGAATTGACTCCTGCGAGAATTGTGGGTGCAGATGTAAATCAGGTTGACCGGTTTATTCCCGGCGCGCCTGGAACTCACATAAGCGGAAATACTCCGCAAAAGTTTTTGTCTTTCCTCCGAAATTGATTCAAACTCCTTTGTGCGCTGAATACAATAATTTTGAATGGCAGCATACATAAAGATTATAATCAGCAGCAGCCACTGCCAGGGGCGCAACGGGCCTGTTTTTGATCATTTAAATCTGATAATTTCACTTTTTGTTTGGCTGTAACGCCGCAGGGATCAGTGGCCAGGCAGGCAGTGGTTTTCGCGGTCAACAAAAAATTTTTGCCGTCAAAATCCAAGCCGTATTTACCAATGGTATTGCTTTGATATTCCACTTCTATCTCGGCATCTTCCACCCCCAACAATTTTTCAGAAAGGGCAATAATGCTCACCAGTTTCTGCGGTGCCAAACGGTGATCAAAATCTCCAGCTTCCCAAAGCTGAAAGTTGACGGTTTTTTCATTGCGCACGGTACCCCCGCAATCAATAAAATGTTTGTTGATCTGTCCTACTTCGGTAACATGAAAATGTTCGGGCACACATGTGCCATCCGGCAACTGAAAAGTAATCTGGTTTATGCCGTTCAATTTTGTTTTTAATTCTGATAACTTCATGGTTTCTTTTTTAATAATAATATCGTTAAAAGCCGATCGGTGCCTTTAAATTGTTTTAAGTACAGCAACACGGCAAACCGCTGTTACACGCGATGTTCCTTAGCAGCATTTGGCTTTATTGGTATAGGCCACAAAAAGCGACTCCAGGTAGAATCTGGCGGTTTCCCATTCTGCCTCGTCGATGCAATAACACACTTTAGCTCCGTCAATATCCCCTTTTATTAAGCCGGCTGCTTTCAGTTCTTTTAAGTGCTGCGATACCGTACTCTGCGACAATGGCAATTCGTCAACAATGTCGCCGCAGATACAGGCCTGTTTTTTAATGAGCATTTGCAGGATGGCTACACGTGCCGGATGTGCCAATGCCTTGGCGTATTTGGCAATCTTATTGTCTTTAACTGTAAATTCTTCGGTTTTGGCAGTTCCCATTGGAAAATAATGTATCGCAATATTACGATTATATTTTGAATTTTCAAAAAATAGGTTTGCCGGGTTTTACAGTGATGAAATACAAGGGCTTTAAATTTTTGTTTATGGATAGTTTGAGCTTGTCTGCATCAAAAGATCGAAAAATTTCTTAATAATTTTTTTTCGAACAGGTGTTAAATTCCAGGCAATTTTTAGGGTAGAGTCAAAGTTGGCCAGTGTATTCGTTGCTGCGAATTAATAGGGGCTAGATCAGGTGCAGCGTTTCTTTGGTCAGTGGTTTTATGATGTAAGTAATATTGTCGAAACCCTGCCCGGCTTTTTTTGGTATACAACGCACAATTTTAAATTAGTAAAAAGCTGGCCCAGCGTATCTTTTTAAATCCGAGCTCTAGTAGATCCTTTATTTGCCCGGACCGGTTTTACATAAGGCTCTTTCTTAATTAAAAGTCAAATTTTTTTTGCCGGCGCCGGACTTATTTCTGACTAAGATCAATTTAATAACTGACTACAGTCATTTCAGTCTATTGCAACAAGAAATACATTTGTTGCGGAAAAATGCAATCCACACAGAAATAACAACCCTTTTAAACGATATGATCCCCGAAAAAAACGTCCAGGAGGTCGCAGAATCTCCAAGCCGGTTCCAGACACGCATCGACGCTGGAGAGTTTATTGAACCCAGGGATCAGATGCCCGATGCCTACCGTCTGCACTTGATTCGACAGATTTCCCAGCACGCCCACTCCGAAGTGATCGGGATGCAACCAGAGGGAAACTGGATAACACGCGCGCCGAGCCTGCGGGCCAAACAGATCCTTTTGGCAAAAATACAGGACGAGGGTGGTCATGGTCTGTACCTCTATAGCGCCGCTGAAACACTTGGTATTTCGCGCGAAGAAATGATAACGCAATTGCACACCGGAAAAGCAAAGTATTCCAGCATTTTTAATTACCCTGCCCTCACCTGGGCCGACATTGGCGCCATTGGTTGGTTGGTTGACGGGGCAGCAATTGTGAACCAGGTATCTTTGCAGCGAACTTCTTATGGACCCTACAGCCGCGCCATGGTGCGCATTTGCAAGGAAGAAAGTTTCCATCAGCGCCAGGGTTATGAGATCATGTCGCACATGATGGCAGGCACTGGCGAACAGAAAGAAATGGCGCAGGATGCCATGAACCGCTGGTGGTGGCCGGCTTTGATGATGTTTGGTCCCCACGACAACGATTCTCCAAGAAGCCACAACGCCATGAAGTGGAAGATCAAACGCGAAACCAACGATGAGCTTCGCCAGAAATTCATCGACAAAACGATACAGCAGGCCGAGGTAATAGGACTTACCGTTCCGGATAAGGATTTAAAACTGAACGAAAAAACAGGGCACTATGTTACCGGAAAAATCAACTGGGATGAATTCCACCAGGTGGTGAACGGGAATGGTCCCTGCAATAAACAGAGGCTTGAACACCATATCGGGATTCATGAAGATGGCTCCTGGGTGCGCGAAGCAGCCGAAGCCTACAAAAACAAAAGCATACAAAGTCCCACACCTACCGCATAGATTAAAATAATCAAACAGGGTTTTATTCAGAATCAAAAAGCATGAGCACGACTAAAAACACGCAACTCGATCTCTGGGAAGTATTCATCCAGGGAAAATCGGGTAATCCCCATGTTCACGCGGGCAGTGTGCACGCCTCGGATAAGAGAATGGCCCTGCAGAACGCCCGTGATACCTATACCCGCAGGGGCGAAGGCACAAGCATCTGGGTAGTGCCATCCAATTACATAACCGCATCTGAGCCCAGCCAGAACGACATGTTCTTTGAGCCCAGCCAGGATAAAATTTACAGGCACCCGACTTTTTACGTGATGCCGGATGGGGCAAAACAAATCTGAATTAAAAAAAAACTAAATGAACACGACAGAAGCAACCTTTAATTACTGCCTGCGTTTAGGAGACAATGCGCTGGTTTCAGGTCACCGATATTCTGAATGGTGCAGCCGCGGTCCCATTCTCGAAGAAGACCTCGCACTGACAAATATTGCGCTCGATCTGATTGGTCGGGCCCAGGCATTTTTGAGTTATGCCGCGGCGGTAGAAGGCAAAGAGCGGAGTGCAGACGACCTGGCTTACCGCCGCGCCGAACGCAAATTTCTGAACCACCAGATGGCGGAATTGCCTAATGGGGATTTCGCTTTTACAATGGCCCGCCAGCTACTGTTTTCTAGTTATGATTATTTTCTTTACCAGGCCCTGAGTCAGAGCAATGATAACCAGTTGGCGGCTATCGCAGCAAAAGGTCTCAAAGAAGTGGCCTATCACCTCGAGCATGCCGCTGATTGGGCACTGCGACTGGGCGACGGCACTGATGAGAGCCACCGCCGTTACCAAAAAGCCATTAACGATTTATGGCCGTTCACCGGAGAATTGTTTGAAATGAATGAGAGCGACCAGGTGCTCATAAAAGCAGGGATCGCTCCCGACCTCAATGAAATTGAAGGAAAGTGGAAGCTGAAAGTAATGGACGTTTTGAACCGTGCAACCATTGAAGTTCCGGGCAGCAGTTATATGCACACTGGCGGACTGAGCGGCGTGCATACCGAATACCTCGGACATCTGCTTTCGGAAATGCAATTCCTGCAACGCGCCTATCCCGATGCAAAATGGTGAACCATCATTACACATATAGCCCCGAAACACTGATGAACATGCTCTCGGAGATTCCTGATCCCGAGATCCCTGTCATCAATATTTTTGAGCTGGGCATGCTCAGGCAGGTAAAAATGGTGGATGGCAAATACCTGGTAACGATTACACCCACTTATACCGCCTGCCCGGCCATGAAAATGGTTGAAGACCAGATCCACGCCTTGTGCGCAAGGCATGGCATCCACAACATTCGTGTTGAGCTTACCTACACACCGGCCTGGACAACCGACTGGATCAGCCCCGCCGCAAAACAAAAACTTCAAAACTATGGCATCGCGCCGCCCCGGAACACAGCCTGCGGTACAGTTTTTTCTAAGCAGCACATCAGTTGCCCAAAATGCGCCTCACGCAACACACAACTCATCAGCCGTTTCGGTTCTACCGCCTGCAAGTCGCTGCACAAATGCAACAATTGCCTCGAACCTTTCGAATACTTTAAATGTCATTAATCAAAAACCAATCATTATGATTTACCAACGCCAGGGCCATATACCACATAAACGTCACACTGTATTCAGAAACAAAGAAGGCCATCTTTACCACGAAGAACTTTTCGGAACAGAAGGTTTCGGTGGTACCTCCTCACTGCTTTACCACCTTCATCCGCCCACCATGGTAAAAGAAATGGGTAAACCCTATTCGGTTAAACCGGAAATCGGGATTGACGAAAACATGAAAGCGCTGAGTTTTACAACCATGGAAGTGCCGCCTGAACCGGATTACCTGGATAGCCGCAAAGTGTTTTTCTTTAACGACGACCTGTATATTGGGATGATGTGTCCCGAAAAGTCGATGGAAGAATATTTTTTTAAGAATGCCGATGCCGACGAGCTCTTGTTTGTTCACAAGGGAAGTGGCTGCTGCAAAACAATGTATGGCAGCATTGATTTTTCATACGGCGATTACATCGTTATTCCGAGAGGTACAGTTTATAAACTGGAGTTCGATAACTCCTACAACAAAATACTGTTCATAGAATCGGCGTCACCGGTGCGCACACCAAAACGCTACCGCAACGAATTCGGACAACATCTTGAGCATTCCCCTTTTTGTGAACGCGACATGCGTTTTCCCCATTCTTTCGAAACACACGAAGAAAAGGGATCTTTTAAGATCATGATCAAAAAAAGAGGACTGATCTATCCCTATGTATATGAAACCCACCCCTTCGACCTGGTTGGCTGGGACGGCTATAACTATCCTTTTGCCATGTCCATTTTTGATTTTGAACCGATCACCGGGCGCGTGCATCTTCCTCCGCCTATACATCAACAATTTGAAGCGAGAAATTTTGTGATCTGTTCTTTTGTACCCCGACTTTACGATTACCACCCGGAAGCGATTCCGGCGCCGTATCACCACAGCAATATCGACAGCGATGAGCTCCTGTATTATGTTGATGGTGATTTTATGAGCCGGAACAATATACGCGAAGGGCAATTCACCCTCCACCCCGGTGGCATTCCGCATGGTCCGCACCCAGGGGCCATTGAACGCAGCATAGGGAAAAAAGAAACAAAAGAGCTGGCAGTGATGATAGATCCTTTTAACCCTGTAAAGATCACAAAAGAAGCTCTGAAACATGAAGTAAAGGACTATTACAAATCATGGCTAAGCGCGCCAAGCCACGCGCACTAAACGGATATTATCAACCAAACAAAATAAACAGATTGTTATGAAAGATTTAAGCGAGGTTAAAAATTACGAATACTCAGGCGAAAAAGTATTTGACAAAGCCCAGGATTTTCTTCCTATAAACGGCACCGATTACGTTGAATTGTTTGTTGGAAATGCCAAGCAGGCAGCACATTATTATAAAACCGCGTTCGGTTTTCAGTCGCTCGCCTACGCCGGGCTGGAAACCGGTTTAAAAGACCGGGCCAGCTACGTGCTGCAACAGGGCAAGATAAGATTAGTGCTGACTTCTTCCTTCGACCCCGAGTCGGAGATTTCACAGCATGTGCGCAGTCACGGGGATGGTGTAAAATACATTTCACTTTGGGTTGACGATGCAAGAAAGGCATACGAAGAAACCATGAAGCGTGGCGCGAAATCCTTCCTTGAGCCAATAGAAATCAAGGATGAATCGGGCACAGTAGTGAAGAGCGGCATCCATACATACGGGGATACTGTTCACCTTTTTGTAGAAAGAAAAAATTACAAGGGTGTTTTCCTTCCCGGTTTTACAGCCTGGCGTTCTGATTACAATCCCCCTTCAAAGGGTTTTAAATACATCGATCACATGGTTGGGAATGTGAGTATGGGAGAAATGAACCAATGGGCAGCGTTTTACGAAAATGTAATGGGTTTTGCAAACCTGGTGACATTTGATGACAAGGACATTTCAACTGAATACACCGCGTTGATGAGCAAGGTCATGACAAACGGAAACGGCCGCATCAAATTCCCGATCAATGAACCTGCTTACGGCAAGAAAAAATCGCAGATCGAAGAGTACCTTGATTTTTACAGGGGTTCGGGTTGCCAGCACATTGCCATTGCAACCGACGATATTGTGAGCTCGGTTTCAGAAATGAGGAAGAGCGGTGTTGAGTTCCTGCACGTACCCGGCGAATATTACGACACCGTTGCTGGACGCGTTGGAAAAATAGAAGAAGACCTTAAGATATTAAAACAGCACGGCATCATGGTTGACCGCGACGAAGACGGCTACCTGTTACAGATCTTTACCAAGCCGGTGGAAGACCGTCCTACCCTGTTTTTCGAGATCATCCAGCGCAAGGGTGCCAAATCGTTTGGCAAGGGAAATTTTAAGGCTTTGTTTGAAAGCATAGAAGAAGAGCAACGTAAACGTGGTACTTTATAATCTAATAACAATCAAATCATAAAGATCTCTGAAAGCGCAAACAGAGTAAAAATGGTGGGTCTTGTTTGCGCCGTTGCCCATCTTTTATATAAAAAGGGCAGGTAAAAAACTACCTGCCATTTCTGTTAAGCCACAGTTATTTCTCTGATGAGTTTGGGTTTGGCCGGCTCTTTCTTTGGCACTTGTATTAGCAGAATGCCATCTTTATAACTGGCGCTTATCTCATCCTCATTCACCGAATTTTCAGGCAAATAAAATTCACGTGTAAATGCCTGGTAGCTGAATTCTTTTCTCGTGTATTTTCCTTCCAAGCCATGCTCTTCAGTTTTGTTTTCCAGCTGTGCTGAAATAACAAGCTTGTTGTTTTCCACCCCGATTTTAAAGTCTTTTTTGCTCATGCCCGGAGCTGCCATTTCCAATTCGAAGCCAGCATCTGTTTCTTTGACATTTACCGCAGGCACAGTCATGGCTTTAAACAATCCCCGGGACGGTAAATTGAAAAAGTCTCTTGTGATGAAATCGTCAAACAAAGATGGCAATTCAGGGAACAAATGGTTTTTTGTGTTACCGTTTAATTTGATCAGTGAGTTCATTTTTATCCTCCTTTTTTAAAGTTCTTTCGAACGGGTTATTTTTTATTGGTTTTAATTGTCAATCGCGATTTGAATATTTAAAGTCAAGCATTGTGCCAGGCCATTCAGCTTGAAAATCTGGCAATAATTTTGTTAAGACCCGTTAAAAAAACAGGAAAATATTTCAGGGCACAGGCGAGAAAATGACAAATTTTCATTTGAAAGAACAACCGACGGTTCGTTCAATTTTTTAGTCATTTCTTTTGCACCGGTGGATGAAAGGTCGCAGATGCCTTTAAAACGCTAAGCCATCATGTTGGCGTAGCAGGCATACAAACGGTTGATCTTTTTAATGTAAATGGACTGAGCGCTGGTATTCGATTCGGTAAACAGCAACTTAGCTGATTGCATCTATCTGTTTGTTGATGGCTGCTACCTTGTTTTTGAAGGAGCGGAGTGATACCACCTGTGCTTTTACTGGTGTTTTATATCTGTACACCAACAAAGCATCTTTGTATGAACGAAAATGGCCTGGTATCTGATAACTGCTGGGCACAACAACTATCCAGTCAGCGTGAGCATATCAACAACTAATTAATTTTCCGGGTATCCGTTTTTAATCCAGATCTCAATGGCTGTGATTTCGCAGGTCGGGAGCTGAGCGCCGTTTTGTGGCATGGCTGAAAAGCCAGGTAAGTGTTTGATGCTGCCCAGCAACCTGTTGCCGGGTATGGCCTTCACAAGCGCACTGTAATTCGAGAGGTCGATGCCGCCTCCCCTGTTGCCGGTGTTGTGGCAGCCAACACACCAGGTTTGCATCATGCCTTTAACCCTTGCGCTGTAACCAGTATTTGTTGTGTCGCAGGCTTTGCAATTGGAGGAATTAGGAGCCCCCATATTGATCCAGTGTTTAATCACATTCACGTCCGCTGTACTGAGTTTGGGATATGGCTTTTCGGGCATGGAAGGGTTCTTTCCTTTGATGGTGCTGTAAATTTCGCTCCTGAGTGGATGTTTGGCTTTTATGCCTTTCATGATGCCATCATAATTGCTCAAATCGTAACCCGCTCTTTTGTCTTTAGAATTGTGGCATCCCGCCATGGTGCAATTGGATACAAAGATGGGCAATATTTCCTGTTGGAAACAGCCACCCGGTCCGCCCTGGTCTTTAGTACATGTAGCCAGCAACATTATACAACTAATCATCACAAGTGCTTTTTTATTTTTCACGCTTTTTATTTTAAAGTTTTAACTCACAGATACACCTATCAGTTTTCCAATACCAAAAGTGATGGCAGCAGCGATCAGGCCAAACAACACCTGCCTGAAGCCCGAATACCATACATTCTTGCCGGTGAACAGGGTGATGGCAGCCCCGATTAAAAAGAGGCCGCAGGCACTCAATACTGTGCTCAGAAGAATGGCCTTAAAGCCAGTGAGGAAGAAAAAAGGAATAACAGGGATCACAGCACCTGCGGAGAATAAAATGAAAGAGGTGATCGCGGCTTCCATGGCAGAACCCTTTAAATCTTCGGGATTGATGCCCAGTTCTTCTTTTACCAACACTTCATGAGCACGGTCGTTTCCACCCAGCATGATTGCTTTTGCCATTTCTTTGGCTTGGTTTTCTGGGATGCCTTTTGACACGTATATTAGTACCAGTTCTTTTTCCTCGCCTTCAGGATTTGTCGCAATTTCATCCATCTCCAGCTGCATCTGGTTCTCATAAAGCTCCTGTGAGCTCTTCACCGAGATCCATTCGCCCAGAGCCATAGACAATGCGCCGGCCAAAAGACCTGCAAGCCCCGCCAACAAAACACCTGTTTGCCCGCTGGTGGCGCCTGCAATGCCCATTACCAGGCTGAAATTTGAGACCAGGCCGTCGTTACCACCTAGCACGGCAGCTCTTAAGGCGTTTCCGCCAACCGACCGGTGCCGCTTTTCAAAACGCGCTAAATTGGAAGCTGAGATTTTTGTGTTGTTGTTTAAGATGTTTTTCAGGATGGTAACATGCGCTGTATCTGAAATGGATGTGGGGCTGTTGCTTTTTTTTCTTGCGCCAGCGATCGAACTCGAAATGCTTTTTTCAGTGTCGAGTAACACGCCCAACACATAGTCGTAACCAAATACTTTACCAATAATTTTTAGCAGCCTGGCATTGCCAGAGGGTTTGGGCAATTGGGTGGCATCCATGTTGTTCTTTTTCAAAAATGCCAGGGCATGGCCATTTTCAATCTCACTCATCTGCCTAAACAGCCTGGCAACATGTTCATTTTCTTCCTGCTCCGCCAGCAGGTTGTATAGGAACCCGGCATCCACCTCCGTTTGTATGTTTTTAATATTGATCATTGTTTTTGTTTCGGATTTGTTTCACGATTTAAATTCAACCCAGCGGCTAAACAATTAACTCGAATTAGTTTCAATTGCCTTAACAAAGTAAAGGCTTATTTTGTTATGCGGTGCAGTTTAATTTAGGTGTCGGATTTTATTAAATATTTCTTCAATACAATTAGCGCTACTTGTTGCACTTTCCCTTGGCTGTGAGCGTTTTCAGGGTCCCTGGTAAAAACATGCACAAATGCCGGAATTAGCGGATTTAAACGACTATTGTCAAGTTAACGGGCGCCCTGACGTTATGGTTATCATCTACTTCTGTGGCTTTAATAACAACGTCCCGTATCACACCATCAAGTTTTTCGGCTGAGTCGCTGATATAACCTAAGAGCAGTTCATCGCTGATACCGGTGGTGACATTATTTTTGATGAGGCCAACCAAACCCATTAAATTTGCCAGTGGCGCTCTCACAATGTGAGACTGCGTCCAGGCAATTTCTTTCAAGGCTTTTTCCTGCAGCACAATTCTCCGTATTTTATTTAAAGACTCAGTTAAATCAATCATGGCGCCAAGGGCTCTTGTAGCTTTGCCATTGGCGTCTCTGATAAATACACCCCTATGTTGCACATAAGCGATGTCACCATCGGCCTTTACAAATCTAAACTCTGCATTAAATTGATGTTTTGTGGCATCCAACAGCGTTTTTCGCAAATCTCCCAAAACCTTCTTCCTGTCATCTGCATGGATATTGTCTGACCACAAACGAAAGTTTTTTTCCTTCAGATCAAAGCCTAGCAGGGTATGAAAACCTTCACCCCAGATGACTTCATTGTTTGTGATGACCCAATCTATAATCGCTTCAACGGTTGCTTTGGCTGACATTTTGAAACGTTCATTAAAACTCCTCCCGTGAAAAATGATAAGTTTTACAGGCTGCCTCATTCACGAGCAAAAACTGGCGGGTTTCAGGATCAAATAACCACCCGGGTAAAGGACTGTTTTCGAAAAGCAACATGTATTCTTGTTGGGAAATTACAAGCTGCCGGTCGAGTTTAGCTTGCATTTCTATGGCTTTCTGGTAGTACGCAGATACAATGTCAATGTTTCTTTTTACAAGCATGTAAAGCAGGCCTGATGTAGTCGCATTAAACGCTAACCCTTTGTAAGTCTGCAATTTTGAAAGGAGTAAAACATCAGGTACGAACATTTCCGGAAAATTGTCAGATGTGTAAATGTACACGCCGCTCACCAGTGTATAAAGCAATACAATTTTGAAGGAAGACAGTTTACTAAAATTATAGCCGGTGTTTTTCATCATAACGCACTATTGTATTTATTTGAAGGTGAAGCTACAGGTGACAACGATCATTAATTTTTTGCGCTTAGTTTTCGTTTTGAAATGCCTTACCTGGATTTATTGACCCAAAATACAACCACGATAAAATTCATAGGTATAAATGTGCTCTACAAAGAACCATTCTTTCGAATGGTAGGGTGCTGATAAAAATCAGCATTTAATTTGATTAGGATCATGAATCTACTGAATCATGGCGGCCAGGGCTAAAGGACTGGTTTGGGGTTAGGCTGGAAATCGGAGTAAATTGGAGCAGGTCAATAGTATGGGCATGTTATCGGGAATAGATCGAAAAAAAGCCTGTAAAGATCAACAACTGCAAAAGGGCCTAATTTGATGATGATTCCGGACCTGTTGATTTCGAAAGATTTGTGATGGGACACACAAAAAATTGCTGATTCGGACGATCAATTTAAATAAACCTGGGACTGCTAATTTTGAAGTGTGTCCAGATATTTATCCGGTAGAGCCCGAACTTGCACATAAACGCAGTCCAGAATAAATTGATTTTTCGTTTGCTGTTACTTTAGATTTAATTAATTAGCGATAAATATAAGGGCATCCCGATGGTAATGTTAAGAGGGAAAGTAATGGCAAGCGCCATCGGCAGAAATAGCCCTGGATTTGCTTTTGGAACAGCGATTTTCATTGCAGCCGGGACAGCGATGTAGGAAGCACTCGCGGCTAAAACCGAAAACATAAAACGGTTTGCAACATCATGCGTTATATATGAACTTAAGTAAGCGACCACACAACCATTTATTAAGGGGATAATGATCGCAAAAACCAAAGGGAATAGTCCATTGTTGGTGAAAGAACCTAATTTCCGTCCACTAACAATTCCCATATCCAAGAGAAAGATGGCCAAGAATCCTTTAAAGATGTCATTCGTAAAAGGTTTTATACCTTCTGCTTGTGAGGCATTGGCAAGTACACCGATTATCAAACTTCCTAAAATTAATAAAACACTTCCGTTAGTTAAAGAGTGTTTTATGACAGAAGCAGGTTTGACCTTATCCGCATCTTTCTTATTAAAAATAGATATTAATATCAAGCCTGCAATAATTGCAGGGGATTCCATTAACGCCATAATGGCCACCATATGGCCGTGCAATTCGAGATTTTGTGAGTCTAAGTATGATACCGCCGTGACAAATGTTACAGCACTTACAGACCCATAAGCAGCAGCAATCGCACCTGCATCATAAATATTCAATTTTCGCTTAAGAATAAAGAATGTGTAAACCGGAATTAACAACGACAAACCAATGCCAAAGAGCATTGACCAGGCGATCTCGGTTGTAAAGGTTTCATGAGATAACTCTTGCCCACCTTTGAAGCCAATAGAAAAAAGTAAATAAAGGGAAATGAATTTTGAAGAATTTGGTGGAATTTCCAAATCGCTTTTTAATTTTACTGCAATAATTCCCAAAACAAAGAATAAGAAAGCTGGATTGGTAACGTTTGAAATAAGTAAGTCTAAATTCATATTTATGTGTTTTTCGAAAAATTTAAGTTAATTTTCAGAAGTAAGTTTTCAATTTTTGACGTGATGGGTCTTTCTCGATAGAAATAAAACGCTCAGTTTTTTTAATTTTCTCTCCGTCGATTAGAAGCTCTAAAATTGTTATTGTCCATTCTAATACAACAACTGCGGATTTAACCGGCGGTTTGGTTATTAAATGTTTTAGGGATTACAGATACCACAATACATTGGGTCTTCATACATCCTTCCATGGGGATGCATTTTTTCCTCAGTATATCCACAAGCTTGACAGCTCAATAGATGTGACAGAGTTGAGCGCGTTGGTAGCCCACAGTTTTCGCATTTAAGCCCGGGTTTAGCTTCTGTAATTGTGAACCCAGGCGTTTTGCATTTAGGACAACAACTTTTAATTTTTGTTATTAGTTTTTGAACCGTTTTTTCGATCACTTCCATCCGTGTTGGATTATAAAGAGCCCGCATATCCGTTTCCGCATATACGCAGCCGTATTTATTCATCAAAGCGGTGTATGCTTTTTTTAATTCTTTTTTTGTTGTAATCCCTTTATAAATATTCTCTTTGAAGTCTTTTGATTTTCTTAGGATTAAAGCATGCGATGGAAACAATGCAGACTTGGCAAACTCTTCCAATTTTTCATATGATTTAATTTCACTTCCGTTAAAATTAGTTTTGGTGCTAATTTCTCTGACAATAAACTCGAGTTCGTTTTTTTTATCAATTAAGAGCACTATTTCAGAATCTGCATGAACAAAAAACGCAGTAGGGTGCAATCCAAAAGATCCTTCATTGGCTATCCCCATATCGCAGCCTGATTCTTCCATTGCCTTAAGGCATTTTAACCTCGCTGTTTCAACCGGATCGTTTAGCCGTTCTATTTCACCTGTAAATGTTCCAAATACATCTGAATCGAAGTTTTGAGGAACAATGCCTTCCAATCCCATTTCTTTTTTTAATAAAGGAATAATGACTTTTTCCTTTTGATGCATGGTGGCAACTACTATTTTCCTTCCTTTAAAAAGCTTATCCATTGGATTTTGAAAGCACGATTTCAGCGTCAGCGTTAATTATAGAATCAGTATTATTTAAGAATGCCCTTACTTCTTTTAAGTCATTCTGTAGTTTAATGATTCTGTTCTCCCTCATTTTGATGGTTTCTTCTTCATCTGAACTTTGAATTTTTTCTTCATGGAATTTTATTTTGACCTGAATTAAATCCGTCATTATTTTTTCGATTTCTTTTGGGGTAAAACTCCCTATGAGCAGCGATATTTTCATATGGTTTTTGTATTAATGATTATGTTTATTGACCTTGCCCTAACGAGAATGATGGTTTGCCGTTGAAAGCGTATAAATTTTCTGTTTTTATTACGTCTATATTTTCATCGAAGGCGTTTTCCAATAGTTCAATGATATTAGCTTTTGTAATTTCTGAATTTTCTGCAGGTTTAAATCTGCATCTCCAGTGATCGGTGCAGAATGTTTCTTTGAAACCATCAGGCCATACTTTAATCCCCCGGTTAGTAATCATTGAAAGTTTGATGCCACTTTGTTCGATGCTTTTTATTTTATCCGCTAATTGATCTGGGTCAGTACCTCTCCAGTGCACAAATAAGTCAACTCCCAATAGTTCTTTGTTGGCCGCTTCTTTCCTAACATATTTTGGTAAGCTAAGGGCACTGCCTTTTGCGTAAGAAACTGCCTTTAATGTTTGAGGTTTGTTTTTGAGGTTTTTTATAATGGCTTGAGCAAATTCTTTTGTTCCTACTTTTTGTTTGCTTATTCCTTCTTTGTAAATGTCATAAGTGTGTACCCCATCCTCTATCGTTTTTAGCCAGGCATTTTGTACCTTCTCTGCAACCTCTGTTTGTCCGATGTGGTTTAACATCATAATAGCACCTTGCAATAGCCCTGATGGATTTGCTAAATTTTGATTTGCTCTCCTGGGTGCTGAACCATGAATAGCTTCAAACATGGCACACTCTTCTCCTATATTTGCGGAACCGGCCAGGCCCACTGAACCAGCTATTTGAGCAGCAACATCCGAAAGGACATCCCCGTATAAGTTTAAAGTAACAATCACATCAAATACTTCTGGCGTATCAGCCATTTTTGCAGCGCCAATATCTATGATCCAGTGTTCGTTTTCTATTTCTGGGTATTCCAGCGCGATCTCATCAAACACCTGATGGAATAAACCATCTGTTTGTTTCATGATGTTGTCCTTCGTGAAGCATGTTACTTTTTTTCTGTCATACTGTTTTGCATATTCAAAAGCATAACGGATTATTTTTTCACAGCCCGGACGGCTTATCAATTTTAAACACTGTACTACTTCATCTGTTTGTTGATGTTCAATGCCGGCATACAAATCTTCTTCGTTTTCGCGAATCATTACTATGTCCATAGCAGGATGTTTAGTCTTTACGAATGGATGCAGACTCATACAAGGGCGAACATTTGAATAAAGCCCTAAAAACTTGCGGGTAGTTACATTCAAACTTTTATAGCCTCCACCTTGTGGTGTGGTGATGGGTGCTTTTAAAAATATTTTATTTTTGCGGATAACATCCCAGGACTCTTTTGAAATACCGGAGGTATTACCTGCGAGATAGACTTTTTCTCCGACATCAATTTCATCAATTTCAATTTTGGCGCCGGCGGCTAGAATGATTTCAAGTGTTGCGTCCATTATTTCCGGACCAATTCCATCTCCTTTTGCAATTGTTATTTTTGTCATATGGTTTTTGTTTTATTTAGAGGTTAATGTATTTTTCCTCTTTTGATTTATAGTTTGTTTTTGATGGCTCTTCCTGTTGTTCAATCCATTTCCACGCAAAGTGTAGAGTCAGTCCGGCTGAAACAATTGTGAACATGGTTGTTATCAACTCTAAAGGTGTTTTGTAACTTCTGTCATCAACTCCGTTAGAAGGTGATAGTGTCCCTGCAAGAATTAATAATATGGCCACAGATAGTGGTTGCAGTTTAGTTTTTTCTTTCATGGCTAAGAGTGATTTAGGGTCATTTGTTGCTGAGATTGAGAGGAATCTTTCACTTTGCAAATTAGTTTCAAGGCAAAGTTTATTGGACTTAGAAAAAGGAGCATGAGAAATTTATCTCCATAAGTCAATAAAGTAACAACTACAAAAGGGGCTAAGATAACTTCTAAATCTAATTGAAGAATGCTGTGATAGTTTAAAAGTAGTAAGCTTGAAGTAATCAGGCATCCTGAAACTAAGATAAATATCCCCGATAATGCATTCGTATTTTGGTGTTGTTGGCTTTTCATACTACAAATTTCTGTTTTTATATTCATAAATTATTATTTATATTCGTTATATAATACATAAGGAAAATTTATGAACTACACGTTACATCAACTTCAGGTTTTCGCTAAAGTGGTACAACTAAAAAGTATAACTAAAGCATCAGAAGAGTTACATATGACTCAGCCCGCAGTATCTATTCAGCTGAAAAATTTCCAGGACCAATTTGAAATACCATTAACTGAGATCGTGGGAAGACAGTTGTATGTGACTGACTTTGGCATGGAAGTATATATAATGTCGGAAAGGGTTATAAACGAAGTTTATGCGATCAATTACAAAACGATGGCATATAAGGGGTATTTGACTGGCAGGTTAGTTCTGTCAGTGGTATCTACAGGAAAATATGTCATGCCTTATTTTTTATCTGAGTTTATTAAAAAAAATATTGGTGTTGATTTGGTGATGGATGTAACTAACAAATCACGGGTGATCAAAAGCCTGCAAAATAATGAAGTCGATTTTGCTTTGGTTTCGGTTTTGCCAGATGGACTAAAAGTAAATGATGAAGTTCTCTTAGAAAATGAACTGTATCTTATTAGTAACAGAAATGAGAAGATACCAACGAAACCAATCACAAGAAGTGAAATTAATAAAATGCCTCTTATTTTCAGGGAAGAGGGTTCGGGAACGCGCTTTGTGATGGAACAATATTTTAAGAAGCACAATATTCAGGTTCGAAAAAAGATGGAGTTGACCTCTAATGAAGCTGTGAAACAAGCTGCAATAGCAGGGCTCGGAAATTCTGTTATGCCTCTTATTGGTATTCGCAATGAGCTGGCAAATGGTGATTTGAAGATTATTCCGGCTGTTGGCTTCCCGATTAAATCAAAGTGGCATTTGATTTGGCTCAAGGAAAAGAAATTGTCGCCTGCCGCAGAAGCATACATAGCTTACGTTAGAGAGAATAAGGAAAAAGTTTTAAAAGTCCATTTCTCATGGATTAATAGAATAGGTGAGAAGAAATAATGCCTACCTTAAAATAAGTTATCTTTTGTTTATTTAGGCAAAAAAGCAGATAGGTATTGTTTCCGACAGATAAAATTTCGTTATTAATTTATGTTAGGCAGTATGTTGATTAATGAATTTTGTTCAAAAAGCCCTTTACAGGTCTTTGCGCCAAATGGTTTTATATAGCCTGAGGTCTTCGGATGCATTGTTTGCAAGTGAATTGTCCTCAGATACAAAGTATTTGGTGGGCACAAGCCATTGTATCAAGCTGACCGGTGAGCAAGACAGATAAAAAACACCAGTCAGTGTATCTTTTTTAAAATTAAGTGTTATATATAAGATAATTAATTTGCAAGATTCAACGCTTACCTTCAAATCAACCTTTATGAAAACAAGACTAGTTTCTTTCCTTTTTCTTTTTGGATGCCTGCATGCTATTTCTTGCACGGTTTATAAGATCACCAAAGGGGGTAAAACTTTTGTTGGGAACAACGAAGACTATTGGGACGCCAACACTCGGATATGGTTTGAAAAAGGAAAGACGGGTGAATACGGCTCAATGTTCGTTGGGATGGATAACCTTGTTGCGCAGGGAGGAATGAATGAAGCGGGTCTTGTATTTGATGGTTTTTCTGTGCAGGCAAGGCAAATCAAAAGCAAGAGCGGGAAACTGAAATTTTACCCGACGCTCTTTAAAGATGTCCTGAAGAAATGCGAAAGCACAGCTGCAGTGGCTTCAATGTTGGGTAAATATGACCTGAGCCTTTTAAACGGTGGCATGCTGTTGTTTATTGAAGAAAGCGGCAAGTACCTTGTTGTAGAGGCCGATACGATGATGATGGGCAATGAGGATCATTATCTTTTATCTAATTTCTGTCCTTCGCAGGTTACAAAGGTTCAGGATTTAAACATACCCTACTATCAAAAAGGAAGAAAGATGATGGAGGCCGATACAGATACAAGCTGGACTTACCTGACCCAACTCAGTGATACAATGCACCAGGATTGGGAAAATGGCCTAGGCGGAACGCTATACACAACAATCTACGATATTCATGAAGGAACAATAAACTTATATTTTTACCATGATTACAAGGTCACTGTCAAATTCAATCTTAAAGATGAACTCTCTAAAAAAACCGGAATTCTTGTGATCCCCGAGATGTTTCCCGGTAATAGGACAGGACAAATTCATTATTCAAAATGGAACAATGTAAAAGAAGCCATCCGGTCTTTAGCAAGTAACAGTGCTTGTAGTGATTCTCTGGCGCTCGATAATTTTATTGAATCCGAAAGGATGTATCCCATGGTAAAGGTTTTTGAACCTGATATCAATGATGAGGGATACGAACTTCTTGAAAAAGGAAACATCAACGCAGCTATTAATGTGTTTAAGCTGAATGTGAAGTATTTTCCTAATTCCTGGAATTGTTTTGACAGCCTGGGAGATGCCTATATGAAGGCAAAAAACTATCCGCTTGCTTTGGTGAATTATAAAAAGTCTGTTGTGATAAATCCAAAAAACACGCATGGTCAAAAACAAATTCTCAAAATGGAAAAATCTGGTAAGTACCGTTGACTGCTGGAACTTAGTGATCAAAAGAGAATGACCAAATGCGGTTAATACCGTTTGCCTAAAACAAAAAGATTTTTATTCGGCGCGTTATTGAAGCATATTTGGCTTTTGTTGGCTGCCAATGGTTTTTAATGATAAGGCGGTAAAGTCGGGTGAGGTAAACATACGTGCGACCTAAACGTTCGCTTCTTGCATCTCCCGAACTGAATAACTCCGATGATTGGCAATGAGCATGACCAGGGTTACAAGGCAAGAAAAAGCGCAGCAGTGCTTTAGTTTCATTTTTTATCCGCGCCAATTCAAACAAAACTTGATGGATTCGGCTTAAATAAGCAAAACGCCAACTGGCGCTGGAACTTTTTGATTTTATCGAGATCTGGGACGGACAGAACCCAAACGAATTGTTAGCAGATCTCAAGGAAATGGCTGATTATTTTGGTTGAAGCGCGTATCACTATTTAAGAAAATGGCCAACAAAAATGGTGGTAAACTGTTCTAAATATTTTATTTTTTTTGTATATTTGGATATGGCAAAGAAAGCAAGAAAGAAAAAGGCAGTTAAGAAATCAGGCCCTAAAAAAGGCGTGGCTTATCTAACGAAAAGAGCATTAACTCGAGCCGTTACAAAGGGCACTAAAGATGAGGAGTCGGAAGCAATTCGCCTTGTAGGGTATACAGTGAAAGAAGATAACGGATGGGTTATTAAACAATATGCTTCTGGACAAAGAGTACGTATTTCTCGAATACAAATAAGTCAAAGTCCATCTCGTCTTGTCCTCGACTAAATCTCAATCCAAATTACGAATGCGTGTTTTTGCAGGGCCAAATGGATCTGGCAAAAGTACTATTATTCGTTCCATTCGTAAATACCAAACTAAAAATGGAGCACTTGATTTTGGTATATATGTAAATGCCGATGACCTTGTTCATGATCTCAAAGCCGGACTGGATTTTTCAAAATATGAAACCCAAACTACGAGAAGTGAATTTAAATCTATTGCACTTGCATCAGGACTTATTAATAAAACTTTCACAGAAACCGCTTTCAATGCTTGCTTTTCGTTTTCCAAAAATAAAATAAGCTCAAAGAGCACCAGTTCGATTGAAAAATTGGCCCAAATTGTTGCCGATTTTCTTAGAAAAAAGCTGCTTCAGGAAAATAAAAAATTCTCGTTTGAAACAGTCTTTTCTCATCCTTCAAAAATAGACGTTATGAGAGATGCTCAAAAAAAGGGTTACAAAGTATATCTCTATTTTATTTCTACAAATTCTCCCGAAATAAATAAGTCAAGGGTAACTCTCCGAGTTGCCAAAGGAGGCCATACGGTACCTTGGGAACTGATAGAAAGCCGGTATTATAGATCGCTTGATCTTTTGTACGAAGCTTCCCAGATCGCTTATCAGGCGTTTTTCTGGGACAACTCAAAAGATAAACCAGTTTTATTCAATCACTTCAAAAAAATTGGTGACAGAAAAGAATGGGATTCAATAGTCAAAGAAAAAGACGTTCCGAATTGGTTTTTAGAATACTACTCAAAAAAAGTCCCTCGGAGAAAATAGTTTATCATCGCCACGCCACACCACTTCGAAAGAAAAACAACCTAATCTTTAGCAGTAAGGTATACATTAGGCTTTAGAACCCCTATATTACTTTGTTTATTCGTAATAAAAACCCCTATTGTTCGAACAATAATCGTTTGTCTGTTTGTGAGGTCCCGCCCAACAATGAGCTCGAACGAATTGTTAGCTAACATGCGAATAATGGCCGATTTATACGGCTAATTTAAGTTGACCTGATCGGACTGAATAATACCTCTAAAGGCCCGAAAACTTTAAACGAGTGCGATTAAAAAAATCTAAACGCCACAAAAAGGTACTGAGCAAAAAACCGGACAAATTTGACCGTTTTATTATGACTATAATACAAGTAAACTTGTTCGCTAGCTTTGGGGATCAAACTTGATCATCCATTCAATACCAAATTTATCCCTGAACATAGCAAAATAAGTACCATCCGGATTTTCTTCAAGAGGCATTTCAACTTGTCCACCTGCCGAAAGACCAGTAAATAATTTGAACGTTTCTTCTTTACTTTCGGCAGTAACAGAGATTTTACTGCGATTTTCGTTTTCATTCACTCGTCCCATCACTTCCGGAATGTCATTTGCGAATAATGTGTTGTTTCCAATCGGCAAAGCAATGTGCATCAGTTTATTTGCTTCCTTTTCGTCAACTGGAAATTCATCACTTGCAATGTCTTTGAATCGGATAATTTTTGAGAAATTTCCACCAAATACTGATTTGTAAAATGTAAATGCTTCTTCTGCATTGCCGTTGAAGTTGATGTGTGGATTAATTTGCGCCATTGTGTTAATTGTTTTAAATTGTTTTTATTTAAGTTCAGATAAAATAATTTTTTTCTGTTGAAGTGTATTTTTCAACGCCTTTTCTCTAACCGTTGGATCATCGCTGTTGATAAGGGCAAAATATTCAACAGGGACAACTTGCCAGGATAACCCGTATTTGTCTTTACACCAGCCACAAGAACTTTCTTCGCCACCATTGGCGGTCAATGCCGTCCAATAATAATCAACCTCTGCCTGGTCTTTGCAATTTATCACGAAAGAAACAGACTCATTAAATTTAAAGAAAGGTCCAGCAGCCAGAATATTAAACTCCATCCCATTTATTTCCATAATTGCAGTTTCAAAGTCGCCCCCGCCAGCATCGGGTGGATTTTTATATTTGTGATGCTCCTTCAGGCTACCTTCTTTGAATATAGAAAGGTAATAATCCACTACTGCTTTTGCATCCCTGGTCTCAACCCAAAGGCAAGGCGTTATTTTTTGTTCAATCGTTTTTTTGTTTTCTATAGAGTCACTTGCATTTTTATTGCTTGTTTTACCGGCATTGTCTGACTGTTTTGAATTACAAAAAGAAACTGTCAAACAAATAACAAGTGCTGCGGGGACAATTAATTTGTTCATCTGTTTATTTTTTAGGTTGATAACAAGTTGTCTAGTTCATTCAACGTAGCGGTAAATCCTGCCTGGAAGCCCATTTCGATCATCTTTTCCATTCTTTCCAAAGAATCGTTTTGAATAACAATGGTCACTGTAGTTATACCATTGACTTCTGAAAAACTTAAGTCCCAGTTAGAACCAGGCAATTGGCGATTTTCATCCTTATCAGCAAAGACACTAAAAAATTTGAAGTTGGTTTTTGGACTGATAGAAAGATATTCCTGCACTTGCCAGCCCATTTCCTTGCCGTCGGGACTTATCATCGCGTAAAACCTGCGTCCGCCAACTTTGAAGTCCATTGATTTTGTTTTTGCCGCTAAGGGTTTTGGAGCCCACCATTTGTCGATCAATGCTTGTTGGGTAAATGCGTCCCAAACTGTAGAAAGGTCAGCTGCAAATTCTCTGCGTATTGAGACGGTTTTTGTTGTTTTGTCTACTGTAAAATCAAATAATAAATTGCTCATTTTTTGGTTTTTTTTATTGTTGATAATAAGTCGTCCAATTGATTGAATGAGTTGTCCCACATGACGCGGTATTGCGCAAGCCATTTGTCAATCTCTTTCATTTTTTCAATTTTCAGCGAGTAATAAATTTCCCGTCCCATGTAGTCCTGCTTTACAAGTTCGCACTCCGTTAATATTTTAATATGATTGGATACCCCCTGCCGCGACATGTTAAAATGATCGGCCAGGGCGTTAGGTGTCATTGCTTGTATGGCGATAAGCCCAATGATTGCCCTGCGGGTAGGATCAGCTATACCTTGAAAAACATCTCGTCTCATTTTTTATTTTTTAACACGCAAGTAATTGTTTGCAAATATATGCGCAAACATTCATTTGCGCAAATTTATTTTGTAGTTTATTAAGACTAGAGTTTAAGCATTTGATTTTCAATAAGAAAAAACTCAAGTATAAATTTAAAAGACAAATAAAGCGCTGCGTCACTTTTTCACTTTTTCTGCAATGGGGAAAACAGTGTCGGTTTTAATTGTGTTATGAGCGCTTATACCGGCTACTTCTGAGGGTTTAATATAGCCTGAGGGTAGGGGCGGAGGGTAAATATCCAGAGTTTATTTGAGCCAGCCTGAGTGCGGAATAACTTCGTTGATCTGAATTAACATGCCTGTTGAAACATTGCCAAACACATCACAAGAAACAACCCTTGACCGGTGGAAAGAATCCGGTGCTGGTTTGAGGTTCGAAGCAGATCGGAGCGAACGCAGTTAGGAAGTTTTTATTCTTTGGTTGTTAAACACGATATAATTAATGTGAAGCAAGGCCAGAACAGTCGCGTCGTCCGATATTCATTGGATTCGGTTTTTGCGATTGATCAGGTATTGTTCCAGATAAAATCTGTTGAATTTATTTATCTTTAATTCACTAAACATTGAGATGATTTTACCGGATAAGTTTTTTGAGAATAGGAAGAAGGTTGCATTCATACTTATTCTTCCCGCTTTTATTGTATATATAAAAAGCTTAGGTTATGGCTTTACGACGCTCGACGAGCAGTGGATGATTGTAAATAACGTTTCTTTTTTTGAAGACTGGCGTAATTTCAAAGTGGCTTTTGTCAAACCTATTGCCGGTTTATATTACAGGCCCCTGCTTCTCAATTCAATGTTTTTGGATTACCATATCAACCGGCTGTCGCCAGGGGTTTACCATTTCACCAATCTTTTATACCATTTGATTTCTGTTTTGCTGCTCTTTAGGCTGCTGTGTTTAAGCGGAGTTACAAAAAAAATGGGTTTTCTCTACGCGCTTGTTTTTTCGGTTCATCCCGTCCTTGTGCATGCCGTGGCCTGGGTACCTGGGCGCAATGATACCCTGCTTTGTATCTTCACCTTAGCCTCGCTGATCTGCCTTGCTGAATATTTTTTCAACCCTAAAACAATATTCTTGTTGCTTCATTTCGCGTTTTTTACCTGTGCACTTTTGACGAAGGAAAATGCCGTTATTTTGCCTTTTATTTTTGTCGTGCAATATTTTGCTTACAAAAAATCTTCAATAAAAGGCTTTGGCCAGATATGCCTTGGCTGGATTATTCTGTCGCTGACCTGGCTTTTGGTAAGGCATCTGGTGCTCCCTGGTTCAGGATTAATACCTGCAAAGGAGCTTTTACATGGTAATATATCAAATTTTGTGCAGGCCATTTTGTTGTATACCGGCAAAGCACTTTTCCCGGTACAACAATCTGTGCTTCCACTACTTAACTATTCTTCTAATATTCCAGGCCTGCTGGCTCTTGGCATTATTATTTTTTTAATATTTCGTCCTGGTATTGCTGACTGGAAGAAAGGACTTTATGGTTTGTTTATTTTTTTTGTGATGCTCTCTATTCCAGTATGGTTCAATGCATCTAGGGATAACGGAGAACAATACGAGCACAGGATTTACACTTCCATGGCCGGATTGCTGATGTTCTTTTCGCAGTTGAAATTCAATGTGAATTCGAAAGCATTTTTGCGCACATTTCTTGTGATTTTTTCTATTTTACTGATAAAAACTTTTGTCAGAATGGATGTTTATAAAAACAAGGAAGTTTTTTTGAATGCAGGTGTCACAGAGTCCCCAAACTTTTATTTATTTCTTTTCCAGAAGTCCGAGGCCTTTTGCGCACAAAGAAATTACGACTCGGCTCTTGTCTACTGCAGTAAAACCATTGTTCTTAGACCAAACAGCAGCAATTTGTATGGCAACAGGGGAACCATATATTATCAACTTAAACGTTATGAAGAAGCTGTGCAGGATTTTACCAAGGCCATTGCCTTAAGCACCCAAATTGATTACCGCTTTTACCTGAACCGCTGTGTATCTTATGAAAAGCTTGGCAAAAAAGATAAAGCAAGGCAGGATTTAGTTTTTCTGAAAAGATGTTGCCTGCCAGCCATACCGCCAGGTCTTGAAAAAGCAATTAATGGCAAATAGTATTTTGTACCCAACGAACTTTTTTGGCAATTAAAATCAAATCTTAACCACCCTGAATATTTTACCAGTGCATTTTTGATGCTGCTGATGAACATTATCACGCGACATAAGGCAAAAATGACAGACAATCGGTATTGTATTTTTTGCAAAATTGCAACAGAATCAACTATTAAGCTCGACCTCCGAATTACAGCAATCTGATGGTAGCCACTATGTCTATTGGGATTGAGCTGGCAGGTATGAACAATAACTTTGTTGATCCGCGCTTGAAAAACGTAGAGTCACAATTTTGAAATACAATAAGAGCTCGTATTTTTTATAAATGTCTCGAGCGGAGGGTAAATATCCAGTACATATTTGAGCCAGCCTGAGTACGGATTAATTCCGTTAATCCGCATTGGGCATGCCGTAGCGTCATAAAGCAAAAGTGAATCGTTAGGGCGATTCATTTTCTGTTTTCATACCTGTACTTACAAGCAAAGCCTGACGATCCTGTTTGAAAAAAGAAAAGCTTCAACTATCGTTGAAGCATTTTGCTTTTATTGAGGTCCCGAGCGGATCAGAATTTCCCCTGTATTTATAAGAGTTTCCAAGCCATTTTGAAGTGGTGTGAAACATTGTTGAAACACATTTGAAGAAAAAACCTGATCGTTTGAAATAATCAGGGGAGGGTTCGAGGTCCTAATCCTTGATAATTTTTGCCAGTGTTAAGTTTCCAGAAAGATTGCGCATAAAATAGATCCCGCTCGGCAACTCTTGTACATCGCAATAATTTTCGCCGGGACTTAATTCAAAAACTTTTTGAATCTGGCCTAATACATTAACAAGTTGAATTTGTTGGTAAACATCTAGTTGGATAATAAATTGGCCATGCACAGGATTTGGAAATAGTAAAAATTCCTTTTGCTCGTGAGTTGAGATTGATGTACAGGGATTTACCACTACAGGAACAATTTGTGTTGCGGTACACTGGGAGTTGGTATTGGTTCCAGATAGCGTATATGAGGTGGAAATTATGGGTGACACAACAATAGAAGAAGTGGTGCCAATGTCGCGCCATAAATAATTTCCAGCACCGGACGCCGAAAGAGTAGTTGTTTCTCCGTTACAAATTGTAAAAGTACCTGTAACACTCATGGCCGGGACAGGCAAAATATATACATTGAAGATGGTTGTAGCAGAAGCCGGATAATTATAGTTTGAAGCGGATATAATGTAGGAAGTTGGAGTTGGAGAACTCAGTGTAAATTGTGAAACAGCCATTGGTTGGGTATTCAACGAGTACGAAACAGCACTGGAAATAGTTACTGTCAAAGTTTGATTTACACAATGCAACCCTGAAACAGATATTGTAGGAACTGGCACAATTGGCAGGGGCATGCCAGACTCTCCTAAATATTCAACAGAGCAATTGTTATAAACATTGAATGTCCAATAATGCCTGTATATGCATCCAGCCGGGCAATCTCCCCACCCAAGTGAATAAACTAGTTGTACGTAGTTGGGATAAATTGAAGCTGTAATGTTATTTCCGTCTCCAATGACAGAGGTGGGTTCAGAGTAACTCACACCCGGAATATTTTCAAACAAATCTGTCAATGGCGGAAGATTATAGTTGTTGTTGGAAGAAAAAGTCACAACGTGGTTTGGAAAAAAACCACCATAATTAAAGTAGTTCTGTATTGTAAGATTGTATCCGGAAGTTAAATTATCCACCTGGGTGTTGCCTGTAGTTATATTACCAAGTTTTAATTGTTGCATCCACATCAGGTTTGAATCTGCCGAAACATAAAGCCGGTTCATATTTGGAGTTGGAAATGTGTGAATATTATACTGAGAGATAACTGTATTTCTTGCGGGTAGAGTTGTAGCGTTGAAAACAGCAATCAGCGCTTTTAAAACAGTATCAATATGAGTTTGAGCTATTACAATGCTGTTGGTGTCAGTTAAATTTTGAGCGTAAATTTTTCTCAACGCAAGCCGCTCGGCATCGGTGATGTATAACGCTTTTATACTATCGGAAGCAGAGCAGGATGATACGACCGTTTGAGAAACAACGAAATGTGTGCAAATGAATAGACCGAAAGTGATAAATATTTTTTTCATATTATTTCGTTTTATGTCCGAATCTATGAAATACACAACAACTATGCCACAATGTTAAAATATGCAAACACTGAATCAAAACTGACATTAACTATAGCGCTTACAAGCAAAAGCAGAGCTAGTATTTTTACCTTCTATGCTTGCGAAAAACAAAATAAACTCCTAAAAAAACTAGTTCCATTAATTTACCGAGGGCTCAAGCGGAGGGTAAATATCCAGTGGATATTTGAGTCAGACTGAGTGCGATTTAACTCCTTTGATCCGCATTGGGCATGCCTGGAGTCATATAGTAAAAATGAATCGCCTTAGCGATTCATTTTCTGTTTTCATACCTGCGCTTACAAGCAAAGCCTGACGCTCCAGTGTGAAAACAAAAAAGCTTCAACGATCGTTGAAGCCTTTTGCTTTTATTGAGGTCCCGAGCGGATTCGAACCGCTGTAGCAGCTTTTGCAGAGCTGAGCCTAGCCACTCGGCCACAGGACCAATTTGTTTTTAAGAGTTAACTCTCTCAGCCTAGCCTCCCGATAGCTATCGGGACGGCCACAGGACCAATTTGTTTTTAAGAGTTAGCTCTCTCAGCCTAGCCTCCCGATAGCTATCGGGACGGCCACAGGACCTTTTTTAATTTTTTAAAGAGTTTTTTCTCTTGTCCATCGCTGTATCAGCTTTTGCAGTCCCGATAGCTATCGGGAGAGCCTAGACTCCCGATAAATATCGGGACGGCCACAGGACCTTTCTCACTGCTGATTTTTGAATTCTGATCGGTGCTTCAATCAAAAATTTTGATTCAAAAATCAAAAATTAACAACGGGAAGCAAAAATACATTTTTTTTGGATAATTTAAACAAGAAAATAAAATAAATGCCATAAAAACAGAGATTTCCCGGGCCTTATCCCATCAGCTCTTTTACAAGTTTGGCTAACGTTTCTTTTACTTCGGCCAGTTCTTTTTCAAGCAGGTTTAATCGCGCTTCCAGGGGGCTTACAGTGCGCACTGTGCTTTCAGTCAGCAACTGGTCTTCATCTGGCTCAGCACTCTCTCCAAACAAATGAACGTAACGTGTCTCTTTTTGCCCTGGCCGTCGCACCAGCTCTTTCACAAATGGTGGATCGGCCTGCGAAAGCTTGTTGAGGGTCTCCTGCACCGAATCTAAAGAGACAAATTCATGGAGACGGCCCGAATTGGTATTGAGTTCACCCGGTGTTTGCGGGCCACGTAAAAATAACAGGCAAAGTACTGCCAACTCCGCATCATTTACAGGGTAAAGTGTAAAAAAATTATGTTTGTATTTTATTACGCGGCTGCCAGCCCCTACCGCTGTTGAAACAAGGCTGTGCCCTTTCAGGCTGTTCACAGCCGCCAGGGTAGTTGGCTCATCATAATCTACTACCGGCCTGCGCGATGTTTTCTGGTTGCAACCCGCCGTGAGGGCATTCAGTGTCATGGGATAATAATCGGGCGTAGTCTTGCTTTTTTCAATGAGCACGCCCAAAACGCGCTGCTCTTCCTGGCTCAGTAGTTGAAGTTCTTTTTCCATGTATACAATTTTTAAAAGTAATAAAATTTAGGTCGCCAGACTCTGAATTTTTATTCTATCAGGGCCCGCAAAAAACCTGCCAAAAATGGGCGTAAGACTTTTAAGCGGCCTTGTTTTTTGTATATTTAAGCGCCTGGATAGGCCTAAACAATCCCGGTGGCTAATCCGCGTTATGAAAAAAGTTTTAACTGGACTTCCAAAATACCTAATCCTGGCTTTGCTGCTGTACATGCCCGTATTTGGCTTCCTGAACGTACAGCCCCTGCGCATGTGGGATGAGTCGCGCATTGCGGTGAATGCTCACGAAATGTACACCCGGGGCGAATACATCGTTACTTATTTTGAAGACCATCCCGACATGTGGAACACCAAGCCCCCGCTGCTTGTGTGGTGCCAGGTGGTGCTGATGAAACTCATTGGTCCTGGTGAACTGGCAGTGCGCCTGCCCTCAGCCATTGCCGCTTTTTTAACCTGCGCCCTGCTGCTTGTTGTTTGTGTCCGCTACCTCAAAAATTACTGGTTTGGTTTTACCACCGTGATGGTACTCATTACCTGCCAGGGCTACGTGACCATGCATGGTAGCAGAACCGGCGACTACGACGCGCTCATGACCTTTTTCACTACCTCGGGCTGCCTGTTTTTTTTCGCTTTTTCAGAAACCCTCAAAACAAAATACCTGTACTGCTTTTTTGTGGCACTAACGCTGGGCGCGCTTACCAAAGGTGTGGCGGGTTTATTGTTTACGCCCGCGCTGGCTATTTTTTGCCTCGCCCAAAAGCAGTTGTTGATACTGCTTAAAAACAAACACTTTTACCTGGGACTTTTTTCTTTCCTGCTGATCGTGTTTGGCTATTACCTGGTGAGAGAAGCCCGTGACCCCGGCTTTATTCACGCCGTGCGCGAAAACGAACTGGGTGGCAGGTTTTTGCAGGCGCAGGGTGATAACAAATCCAGCTTCTGGTTTTATTACAATAACTTTATCAACCTGCGCCTGGCCGACCGCTACCTGCTGGTGCCCTGCGGCATAGTTCTGGGCTTGCTTAGCAAAGATGCCGCGATCAGGCGCCTTACGGGTTTTTGTTTTCTGATGAGTCTTGTGTTTTTTGTGATCATCTCGAGCGCTCAAACCCGGATGACTTGGTACGAAACACCCATGTATCCTTTCCTGGCCATCATCATTGCCGTTTGTATACACCATGTTTTCCAGTTGTTTAAGGACCTTGACAGCATAAGCAACCAGACTAACGTGAGTGTATTGCCCTTCCTGTTTTTATTTCTTATCCTCATAGTGCCCTACAGAAAAATATTTATGGATACCTACAGACCCACCGAGGCCTATTCTGATGGGGGTTTGTATGACATCGGTTATTATTTAAAAGAGGCTACCGAAAACCGACGCGATGTGAATGGAAAATACATGGTGTACGAAGGTTACGCCGCTCAGAATATTTTTTATCTCAGGGTTTTGCAGGAAAGAGGTGTTAGAACCGGCCGTCTTGGTTTTAATGACATCCGTCCCGGACTAGAGATCATTGCCTGCCAGGATACTGTGAAAAATTTTATCCGTAAAAATTTTATTTATTCCGAAAAACAGGAAAAAAACGAAGTCTTTACCTACAAAGTGATTTCATTATGCAAATAAACAGCAAACTTCCAAACGTGGGCACCACAATTTTTACCACCATGAGCGCCCTTGCCCGCGAACACAATGCCATTAACCTGTCGCAGGGTTTTCCTGATTTTAACTGCTCACCAAAACTGACTGAACTTGCAGGCAAATACATGGGCGATGGTAATAATCAATACGCCCCTATGCCAGGAACCATACAGTTGCGTGAGCGCGTGGCCGAGATCATCGCCTCCTGTTACGATGCCACTTATCATCCCGAAACTGAGATCACGATCACAGCCGGCGCCACCCAGGGCATCTATACCGCGATAACAGCTTTGGTGTCGGCCGGCGACGAGGTCATCGTTTTTGAACCCGCCTATGATTGTTATGTGCCTGCCATTGAACTTCAGGGCGCAAAAGTTATTTACTGCCAGCTCAACCCGCTTGATTTTTCGATCAACTGGCAACAAGTGCGCGCGAAGATCAGCGACAAAACCAAAATGATCATGATCAATTCACCACATAATCCCAGTGGCGCGGTCATTACCAGCAACGATCTCATTGAACTCGAAAAAATAGTCGCTGGTAAAAACATCACCGTGTTGAGTGATGAGGTATACGAACACATGGTTTTCGACGGGCAGCAACATCAAAGTGTAGCACGCAATAAAACCTTGCGGGAACAATCACTGATCATTTCTTCATTTGGTAAAACAGTTCACACCACCGGCTGGAAGATAGGCTATGTGGCCGCTCCGGACTGGCTCATGAAAGAGTTCAGGAAAGTTCACCAGTTTTTGGTATTCGCTGTCAATCATCCCCTGCAACTGGCACTGGCGGATTTTCTGGCCGATAAAAACAACTACCAGGATCTTAAATATTTTTATCAGCAAAAACGCGACCTGTTTTTAAAGCTGACCAGTTCGTCGCGCCTGCTGCCTTTGCAAACAAGTGGCACTTATTTTCAACTCATGTCCTGTAAAAATATCAGCGATGAAAGTGATACCCAATTGGCAATAAGGTTAACTAAGGAAAAAAAACTGGCAACTGTACCGCTATCAGTTTTTTACAACCAAAAAACAGACAATGGTTTACTAAGGTTCTGTTTTGCGAAAAAGGATGAAACACTAGAGCGGGCGGCAGAAATCATTTGCGGTTTGTAATACCTTGGGGCAGAAAACCACTGAGACACTGAGGGCACTGAGAAACACTGAGGGCGGGAAGTAGTTGGCAGTAAGCAGAAAACCACCGAGACACTGAGGGCACTGAGAAACACTGAGGGTGGGAAGTAGTTGGCAGCAAGCAGTTGGCAGAAAACCACTGAGACACTGAGGGCACTGAGAAACACTGAGGGCGGGAAGTAGTTGGCAGTAAACAGAAAACCACCGAGACACTGAGGGCACTGAGAAACACTGAGGGTGGGAAGTAGTTGGCAGTAAGCAGTTGGTAGAAAACCACTAAGAAACTGAGGGCGCTGAGAAACACTGAGCGCGGGAAGTATTTGGCAATAGGCAGTTGGCAGAAAACCACTGAGACACTCAGGGACTATGATACACTTAGGGGCATTGAACTAGTTGACGGTTGACAGTTGGCGGAAAACCAAAGATATCGGGATACGAATTACACTGATCTTGCTTAGCGAGATGCGGGAAATTCGTGGTTGAAACGAAAAAAAGCTTGAAGAGTCTTATTCCAAAGTACTATTGCGTTGTGCTTCTTTCCTGTAACGTGAAAGACGCATGGTCCAGTAAAAAATGGCGCCAATTACCAGGATCCAGATGATGACATTAGGGCCGTGACCCAAAACCCTCATGCCTTTAAAAATCCATTGAAAGAAAGTTCCTGTTCCTTCAAAAATATCTGTCCAGGTTATCATTAGCATTTTCATAGTTGTGTATTTAATTTGGTTATTCAAACTCCCGCATGCAATCTCAACCTGCCAGGGGTTTTTATATCTCTTAAATTTGTAAGTTTACAGCTACAAAAGTAAAAAAAATTCAGAAACAAAAAAATTGTGTTTGCGGGGCTGTTAAATAAGGGTTTTAGGGGGAGTCTCGCTTTACTCATCACTGTTTTTAGTTTTTCGGCCATTATCTGTTATCTGGTACCTTTTAGCATCGAAATCAGGAATTATCCCAACCTGTTTTACAACTATTTTACGCAATACCTCACTAACAAAGCCCTGATCGTGGCCATTAATTTTTTGTTCATTGGTATTGGCGTTCTGCTGATAAGCCTTATTTCGGTGAATCAGGAAGTGGTTGAAAAACAAAATTATTTCCCGGTTTTCATTTATCTTTTGTTGGGCATAGCCTGTGTGGAACCTTTCCAGGCCTCTCCACAGATATTTACCAACGTGTTTGTTTTGTTTTCGATTTACAAGCTGCTCGACACTTACCGCAGTGAAAACGTTTTGGGTCAGATCTTTGAGGCAGCTTTTTGGCTCTGTGTTTCATCTTTTATCACTATTTCGAGTATTATCTGTTTCCCATTGTTTTTTATCATCCTGCTCATTTTACGGCCGTTTAACTGGCGGGAATGGGTGATCGCGCTCATGGGATTTTTTCTGCCCATGTTTATTTACGAATGCATGTCGTACCTGAGCAATTTTAATCAATGGTACTTTTTTGACGCCACCAAACTCTATTTCCAGTTTCTGAAAGTCCCTTCTTTCAGCGAATATTTTTTACCCCTCTCGGTTCTCCTTTTTGTTTTGTTATTTATTTCAATTATTTCGGGTTTATTTTCAGGTTTCGGCAACACCGTAAAAAAACAGCGTTCCAGGTCAATTTTATTGTGGTTCCTGTTCTTCTCTACTTTCGGATTTTTCTCAGGAGGAGCCAACAGCTCCAGTATTATTCTCACCTACGCTTTCCCACTGAGTTTTTTTATAGGCGACTTTTTATTCGGCATCAAACAGATAAAGATCACCAATACCATACTGGCCTTGCTGATATTTTGTGTGGTGCTCATTTTTATGGGCCGTTTTGGTTTGTTCAGCTAGCCGCTCTCTTGAAATAAGTCAGAACATTCCAGGATCTAAGGCAATTTAAAACACCTCAGCCCTGTATATGCTGTATGCTTAAGTCATTGCTTCATCTTTGGCGAAATGGAAAAAAACAAGGCGTATAGCCGTTCAACTTGCATTATTCTTAGTGTTCCTGATTGTACTGCGTGCCTTAGTGGTTTCTTACAATTTGTCCAGCGCCTTCGTTAAACGATTGATCACTTCATCTTTGCCCATCAGTGCGAGCATATCAAAAAGCTGGGGCCCACCGGCTGCACCGGTAATCAGCACGCGCAGCAACTGCATGTCAATTTTACCTGCCTCTTTTA
Source organism: Chloridella minuta (assembly GCA_032273045.1). NCBI lineage: Eukaryota > Xanthophyceae > Mischococcales > Pleurochloridaceae > Chloridella > Chloridella minuta. Next base: position 186,789 of record JAUKPQ010000003.1, read on the forward strand.
CCAGGGCTTCAAAGGCATCGTGAATGCTCTCAGTCTTCCAGTTATCGAGATGCTTAAAAGTGTCGAGCACAAGGTTAAAAAGAGCTTTGCTCTGATCGTTCCATTTTTTTGTCATTACTTTTTCATCGTAAGCAACCGGTGCTTCAAAAACATATTTGCCCTGTTCCCAGAATTCGTGTACGAACTGCACTTTTTCTTTTACCAGCCTGCAAAAAGCCACTAAAAAAGCCATGTCTTTTTCGTAACCTTTTTCCTTCAGTAGAGGTTTAAAGGCTTCTGCCAGTTCCTCATCTGATTTTTTACGCAGGTATTGCTGATTAAACCATTTGGCTTTTTCGGGATCGAATTTAGCACCGGATTTGTGCACGCGTTCAAATTCAAAGATCTTACTCAATTCTTCTACACTGAAGATCTCTTCATTATTACCGGGGTTCCAGCCGAGCAGGGCTAAAATATTTACAAAAGCTTCGGGATAATAACCCGATTCTTTATAACCAATGTATGGCGAGCTTTCGCGGGGATCCTGCCAGCTCAATGGAAATACCGGGAACCTGGCCTCGCGTTTGGAGATCTTGCCATTGCCGTCGGGATTTAATATTAAGGGCAGGTGCGCCAGCTTTGGCATGTCGTTTTCGAGACCCAGGTAACGGTAAATTAGAATGTGGGCAGGGGCACTGGGCAACCACTCTTCACCCCTTACAGCATGAGAAATCTTCATTTCAATGTCGTCCACAATATGCGCCAGGTGGTAGGTTGGCATCCCGTCGCTTTTTAAAAGCACCTTGTCATCCACCTGCGAAGAGTTCACCACCACCCAACCACGGATGATGTCCTGGAAGCGGATCTCCTCGTTACGCGGCACTTTTAATCTTACCACATATTTTGCACCTTCGGCCAATAATTTTTTTACTTCATCCTCAGGCAGCGTCAGAGAGTTGCGCATGTTCTGGCGTGTCACGGCATTGTATTGCGGCGCCACTACCTTAGCGGCTTCCATGCGTTTGCGCATTTCGTCGAGTTCTTCACTGGTGTCAAAGGCGTAATAAGCGTGGCCCGACGCGATCAGCTGGTCGGCATATCTTTTGTAAATGCCCGATTCCTTTCTTTCACTTTGCCTGTAAGGCGCGTGTGGGCCATCGCCGAAGCCAACGCCCTCATTGGGCTCAATGCCGCACCATTTAAGCGCGGCCACAATATATTCTTCTGCCCCTTTTACAAAACGGGTTTGATCTGTATCTTCAATCCTCAAAATAAAATCGCCACCATGTTTTTTGGCGAACAAATAATTGAACAGGGCTGTACGTACACCGCCCATGTGCAAGCCCCCGGTGGGACTCGGCGCGAATCTTACTCTTACACGTTTTTCCATAGTTTGCAAAGATAGTTTAATTTTATAGTTTTTGAATTCATGGAAAAGGACTTTTTTCAGATGGTTTACCAGGTTGTGCGCCTCGTCCCTAAAGGGCGCGTGACGAGTTACGGGGCTGTTGCAGCTTACCTTGGCGCTAAAAATTCTTCACGTGCCGTGGGCTACGCCATGCACAGTGCCGGCGGGGCAAAACCCAAAGTACCGGCGCACCGGGTGGTAAACAGCAGCGGACTGCTCACAGGCAAACACCATTTTGAAACACCTTTTAAAATGCAGGAGTTACTGGAAAAGGAAAACGTGATTGTGAAAAACGACAAGGTAGTGGCGTTTAAGGACTTGTTCTGGGATCCCGCCCTGGAGTTGAAACTGTAATTGGTTTTTTTTTGTCAGCCAGTCCGTGACTCAGGCTATATAAACCGCCCCCCCGCAACTGTTGTGCGCTGCGCCGGTAACCGACTTTAAAGTATTTGTTTTTTGTTGTAATCTTAAATAACCCAAAAAGGCGAAGATCAGTGCTTCTTTAAATTCAACGATCCTGTTTTCGGGAATGATGAGTTCGCATTTTGTTTTGCTTTTGATTTTTTCTATTAAAAACGTATTAAAAGCGCCCCCGCCTGTAACCAGCACTTTGCTGATGTTTTTTGTTGTGAGTTCACCCGCGATGATGTGCGCCACGTGTTCGGTGGCTGTTGCCAGCAGATCGTGAACAGCCAGTGGCGACAATGAGAAGTGGGGGAGCACCTTCTTTTCAAACCATTCCCTGCCAATCGATTTTGCACCGCTTTGTGTATAATAGTCCTGCTGATTTAACAACGCCATCAAGTCAGCATTTATTTTTCCGGTCCTGGCCAGATCTCCGTTTTTATCATAAGCCCTGCCTGTTTTTTCGGCCAGGAAGTTCAGCAGCATATTGGCTTCGCAAATGTCGCAGGCCAGCCTTTGGCCGTTTTGATCATCAAAAGAAAGGTTGGCAATGCCGCCGATGTTTAGGCAGGCTTCATATGACCCAAACAACAATTTATCACCAATGGGCACCAGAGGCGCGCCTTCACCGCCATTGGCCACATCAAGGCTCCTGAAATCACATACGGTGGTAATACCGGTATGAGCGGCTATGGTTGCGCCGCAACCAAGTTGGGTGCTGAATCCAAGCGCGGGCTGGTGAAAAACAGTGTGACCATGGGAGGCAATGGCATGGGGTTTTGTATTGTTTTCTTTCACAAACGCGTTCACCTCGCCGGCAATGTATTTTCCAAAAAGACTGTTCAGTTCAAAATATCCGGCGGCAGAAGCATTTTTAACCTTGCTGAGCCGGTCTTTCCAATCGGCGCTGAATTCAACGGTTTTAGCGGCCAAGATCTGATAGCTGAAGCCATTGCCGGTGGGTTCAAAGCTGCACAGCGCCAGGTCGAGCCCATCGAGGGAGGTGCCGCTCATGAGGCCCAGTACCGTCATTGGATCAGTTAATTTTTGAGACAAAATAAAATTAATTTTAATTGTAGCTGTGCGGCCATACACTTATATTTGCACCTCACAAAAATAGTATAAACCTTAAAATAGACATCATGCATTTTGATTTATCTGAAGAGCACTTAATGATTCAAAAAGCGGCCCGCGAATTTGCGCAAAACGAGTTGAAGCCGGGAGTAATTGACCGTGACGAACACCAGACGTTTCCGGCCGAACAGATCAGGAAAATGGGCGAGCTGGGATTCATGGGTATGATGGTGGATCCTAAATATGGCGGAGGCGGCATGGATACCATTTCCTATGTACTGGCTATGGAAGAAATCTCTAAAATAGACGCTTCCTGCAGCGTGGTAATGAGCGTTAACAATTCATTGGTTTGCTGGGGCCTTGAAACTTTTGGCACCGAAGCACAAAAACAAAAATACCTGGTGCCTTTGGCCAAAGGGGAAAAGATTGGCGCTTTCTGCCTGTCGGAACCTGAGGCCGGCAGCGATGCCACCTCTCAAAGAACCACAGCCATTGATATGGGTGACCACTATCTTTTAAACGGTACCAAAAACTGGATCACCAATGGCAGCAGCGCATCCACTTATCTGGTGATCGCGCAAACCAATGTTGAAGCGGGTCACCGTGGCATCAACGCCCTGATTGTTGAAAAGGGTATGCTTGGTTTTACTGTTGGACCAAAAGAAAATAAAATGGGCATCCGCGGCAGTGATACCCATTCGCTGATGTTTGACAATGTAAAAGTGCCAAAAGAGAACAGGATAGGGGAGGACGGTTTTGGATTTAAATTCGCCATGAAGACCCTGAGCGGCGGCCGCATCGGCATAGCGTCACAGGCTTTGGGCATAGCAAGCGGCGCATACGAACTGTCTTTGGCTTATTCAAAAGAACGCAAGGCATTTGGCAAAGAGATCAGCCAACACCAGATCATACAGTTTAAACTGGCAGATATGGCTACCAGGATTGAAGCCTCACGTTTGCTCATTTACCGCTCGGCCTGGTTAAAAGACCAGCACCTGCCCCTTGACAAAGAAAGCGCCATGGCAAAAGTGTTTGCCAGCGAAACTGCCATGTGGGCCACTACCGAAGCCGTTCAGATTCACGGCGGTTACGGTTATGTAAAGGAATATCATGTTGAGAGACTTATGCGCGATGCCAAGATCACACAGATTTATGAAGGCACCAGCGAGGTGCAGAGAATTGTGATCTCAAGGCAGGTATTGGCTTCATAAACTTATTACGAAATTTTTTCAGAACCCTCCCTTCAAAACGGAGGGTTTTTTTATGCCCAACTGTTTATGGCCGCAACAAATTAAAACCCCAAACGGATGAACTGAAACGCCGTTCCCACAAATTCAATGACAATTTTGTTTTAAAAAGTGCTATTTTCGTAAGGCGTGATAAATTGAATTTATTAAACTATGGCGTCAACCGAAAATCTACTTAAGATTAGGTTTTTAAAAAAGACATTTCATGAAAAAAGTCTGGCTTTTGTTTATTTGTTTAGTTTTTGTCCAATTAAGTAGTGGACAAATAACTTTTAACAGCGCGTTTAGTAATCCGAACGCTTCAAATACGTTTCCTCCCCGCCTTGATAAATTTCACTCAAGCGGTTACAAATATGTGTTTGTTAATTATAGTGGTCTGCAGATCAACGTTTATAATACTAATTTTTCATTGTTCAAAAGTATTTCGGTACCGGCAACGGTTGGAGGCATAGGCCTTACGGGCACAAATTACAGAGTTGAATTACTTTCAGAGAAACTGTTCGATCTGGATAGCCTGATGGAATATGCATTGACGGTTTATGTGTCTACCGGATTGCCCTACAAGGCTAAAACATACATTTATAAAGAGACCGGATCACAGATATTTTTTCGGGACTCATCATTATTATACACCTTTAAGAACTTTGATGACGACATATTTAATAATTTCAATACCGTTCATTTTAATGGCGTTAATACCGTAATGAGGCTGGTCCAAACACCTTTTTCACCGCAAAATGCACCTGTTTTTTTATATTTTGATCTTCCTGGATCAATACCCTGCGCCCAATGTGGCACTACCGGCACAGTTACGGGCAGGCAATCGCTTCAGGGCTCATCGGCCATTGCGCCTGTTTTTTACCCTAACCCCGTCACAGACCAGCTTAAATTAAAATATGAGTTACCAAAAGATTATAAGAACGCTGAAATAAAGATCTTTGATGTACAGGGTAAATTGGTTGAGACTTTCAAGGTGACCGATACTTTTGATTTTATTTACCTGCCGAGCGATTATAACAATGGTTTGTATTTGTATTCATTGAGCGTGGATGGTAAAACGATCAAAACGGAAAAGATTATTTTGAATAAATAATTTTTTTTGAAAGCCGGAGTAAGTCGAAAATCCTTTAAAGAGTAGACGTCGTTTTAAACCAATTCTAATGAAAGAAGTTATTTTATTGATTACATTGTTTGTTTTTTTTGGCCGAAGTAATGCGCAGATCACCTACGATGCTACCTATACCCTGGACAATGCCGTTCATTTGGACAAATTTCATCTGAGTGGATATAAATACGTGGAAGCGGATATTCCAAATCTTAAGATAAAAATTTACAACATCAATCACAGCCTTTTTAAAACTATCAATATCCCACCACAGCCCCTTACCATTAAAAGTGTAGCCTACGTGTCGGAACAACTTTTTGACACGGATACTTTGATAGAATATGCGTTGAATTGCAATCAGTTTTATTCGGGGCCTCCTGGCTATGTCCTTTCCAATTTTAGCATTTACAAGGAGAACGGCAACTTGGTGATGTACAAGGATTCGGCCAATATGCCTTATACCGGATATAACAACTCGGGCAACGATATTTTTGACAACTTCAGCGGTGTTTATTTTGATGGTCTCAACACAAAAATGCAACTTGCTGTATGCGGGCCCGTTGGTTACGCGTTTACCAGAACCAGAGTTTATACACTCCCGGGCACTATTCCCTGTTCGCAATGTGGGAGTACCGGCACGGTGATGGGAAGGCCGTCGATCTCAAATCCAGGCCCGGCTAACCCAATTTTTTGGCCCAATCCTGTTACCGACCAGCTCAAACTCAAATATGAACTACCCAAAGATCATAAGAACGCTGACATCAAGATCTATGACCTGCAGGGTAAACTGATCGAAACTTTCAAGGTGACCGATACCTTTGATTTTATTTACCTGCCGAGCGATTATAACAATGGATTATATTTGTATTCGCTGAATGTTGACGGCAAAACAATCAAGACCGAGAAGATCATTTTAAATAAATAATTCGTATTGACACTTAACTTCGTATTGATACTTAACAAAACCAAATCAATAAAAGAGTAGTTTCATTTAAAAAAAAAATCCCATGAAAAAAATCGTTTTATTTGTATGTCTGCTGTTTGTTTTTAGCAGAGTGAGTGCACAAATCAGTCTAATCAGTTCAATAACCACATCCAATGCACCGGATCCAATCCTGCCTTACCTCACCAAATTTCACATGAGTGGTTATAAGTATGTAACAGTAGACTATGCAAACCTGGTAATAAAAGTTTATAACACCAATTTTTCTCTCTTTAAGACCATTGCCTTTCCTGCAACGGTTGGCGGTGTAACACTAAACAATGGCAATTTCACAGTGGCCCATCTTTCACAACAGCTGTTTGATCTCGATAGTTTGCTTGAGTATACCATGAATGTTTATACGCTTGGCAGTATCATTAAAGCAAAGTTCTATGTATTTAAAGAAAATGGGACCCAGATCTTTTTTCGGGACTCAGCTATGACTGAAAATACGATTGCCGTTCACGACAAAGCGATCTTTAACCAGGAGCAATTGCATTTTAACGGCACGGGTGCCGTACTGAGGTTGCAAAAGACGCCTTATGCCAGCGGACAAGGCTTTTCACCCACTTATTTGTTTTACAGTCTGCCCGGATCACTACCCTGTTCTGAGTGCAGCTCCGGCGTGGTTACAGGCAAGCAGTCCATCGCGGGATCCGAGACCACTAACGCCGTTTTTTACCCCAACCCGGTTACCGATCAACTCAAACTCAAATATGAGTTGCCGAAAGACTACAAAACAGCCGACATCAAAATTTACGATCTGCAGGGCAAATTGATAGAAACATTTAAAGTGACTGATACTTTTGATTTTATTTACCTGCCGAGTGATTATAACAATGGTTTGTATTTGTATTCATTGAGCGTGGATGGTAAAACGATCAAAACGGAAAAGGTCATCCTGAATAAATGAGGACCTCTTTTATAATAGGGAAGATGCTGAAAATCCATCAAAAGAGTAGGCTAAACTCATAATTCCTTACAATGATGAAAGTAATTTATTTAACGTTTTTCTTTTTCTTTATCGGTAGCGTAAGCGGGCAGATCACTGCTGTTAGTTCCTTTACCAATCCCTATGCGTTTCCAAAACCGCCCCACCTTGATAAATTCCACATAAGTGGTTATAAATACGTATCGGTCAATCTCAGCAATCTTACTATTAATGTATTCAACACAAATTTAACCCTGTTTAAAACCATCAACATTCCCGCGACCGTGGGAGGAGTGACCACCAGCAGCCTGAATGCGAAGATCGAACACTTGTCGGAAAAGTTATTTGACCTCGATTCTCTTATGGAATATGGCATGACTTTGTACTTAACTTCGGGAAATAATTCCCAGGCCAGAACCTATGTTTTTAAGGAGAACGGCACCCAGGTGTTCTTCTGCGATTCTGCTATCCTTGAGGAGCTGGCGCCTGGGGATCCAACCATTTTCAATAATGTTTCCAATATTTATTTCGACGGAACAAATACCATGATGAGGTTAACCAGAACCCCTTATTACAGTGGTATAATTCCGGTATTTCGATATTTCATTTTACCTGGTTCAATTCCTTGCTCTCAGTGTGGCGGAGGCGGCATTATCACCGGCAAACAAACGATCAAAAATCCTGATGCGGCCAGCCCCGTTTTTTACCCCAACCCGGTTACCGATCAACTCAAACTCAAATATGAGTTGCCGAAAGACTACAAAGCTGCCGACATCAAAATTTACGACCTGCAGGGCAAATTGATAGAAACCTTTAAAGTGACCGATACTTTTGATTTTATTTACCTGCCGAGTGATTATAACAATGGTTTGTATTTGTATTCGCTGAATGTTGACGGCAAAACAATAAAAACAGAAAAGATCATTCTGAATAAATAATTTTAAATTAAGCCATCATGAAGCGCACGTGAAGGCAAAATTAAATTTCGGCTCAACCTGTAAAACACCGTCATGATTTAATAAAAAGGAGACTTTTTACTATAAAAAACTTTTATAAAAACCAATGTTTTTTAGCGGAAAAATTCCTTTAATTTTAATGATCAGTATTTTATAAGTATGAGTGCGTTTGACGATGATGCAGAAGGATTAAATGACAAGGAATTTGAAGAGAATTTAAAGCTTTTTGAAGATATGCTGGCCACCGGCCAGGTTCATTTTTTTGACGCTGACGACATTGAAGAGATCATAGACTATTATCTCCAATGGTTGAATTACGATATGGCCAAAAAAGCCATAGATTATGGCCTTGAACGCTACCCGTTTTCTTCCATAATCAAGATCAGGTATGCCCAGTACCTTTCGAGCCAGCACTATACACACGAAGCCTTGTCCATTTTAAATGAAGTGGAACAGATAGAGCAGAACAATTTTGAATTGTACATGGCCCGTGGCTTTATATACAGTCAGATGGGTCTGGGCGAGCAGGCCATTGAGAATTTCAAAAGTGCCATTCCCCTCGCCGAACAAAAAGACGAGGTGTATGTAGCTCTGGGTGTGGAGTTCCTGAACGAAGACAAGCCCGACGATGCCCTGTATTACCTGAAAAAAGCCATCAAAATCAATCCCAAAAACGAAGTAGCGCTAAACGAACTTTCGTTGTGTTTCGATTTAACAGGCAAGTCAGACGAGGCCATTTCTTTTTTTGAAAATTACATAGATAACAATCCTTATAGCTATTTTGCCTGGTTTAACCTGGGCCTGGGTTACGGGCGGCTGGGCCTTTTTGAAAAAGCCATCGAGGCTTACGATTACGCACTTGCCATTAACGAACAATTCAGCTCGGCTTATTTTAACAAGGCCAATTCGCTGGCGCAACTGAATAAGTATGATGACGCTATTGAGGTGTACAAGGAAACCTTTAAATACGAAGAACAAGAACCTACCACCTACTTTTATATAGGCGAGTGCTACGAGAATTTAAACCGCTTTGAAGAAGCGCTGGTCAATTATAACAAATGTGTAAAATTGGATCCCGCGCACGCCGACGCCTGGCTAGGCATAGGGGTGGTGCTCGACGCATTGAACAGACTGACCGAGGGCGTACACTATATCAAAAAAGCCATAGAGATCAATCCCAATGAACCTGACTACTGGTATGTTTTTGCAGAGGTTCAGGAAAAACTGGGCTTTAGCGAGGAAGCGGGCATGGCTTATCAGCGGGTCATAGAACTCGACTATCCCGATTACGATGTTTGGTTAGACTATGCCAGGCTTTTGCACCAGTCGGGTTATATCAAAGAGGCTATTGACACGCTGAAAGAAGGACTTGAGAAATTTCCCGACGTGGCCGAGATCTACTACCGCATGGCAATAGTGCTGCTCGAAAAGAGCAAAAGAAAGGAATCGCTTGAGTATCTGGTTAAAGCCCTGGAGATGGACTATACCAAACATAACGAAATCTTTGAATATGCGCCAATTCTTCAAAATGATAAGGAAATTCTAACTTTAATTTCTACTTTTAAAAAATAATTTATTTGTATGGCCACCAACTATAATTTCAATTTATCAGATTTGCCCGAACGCGACAGTGTTCCCCGCAAAAATGGGGTCACCATGGTAATGGATAAAGGAATCAGTTTAAGGCAGGCAGAAGATTTTATAGAAGTGTCTTCTCCCTATGTTGATTTTGTGAAACTTGGATTCGGAACTTCCATTTTGACTAAAAATCTGAAGGAAAAAGTTAAGCTTTATAAGAACGCAGGCCTCAAGGTTTTTGTAGGTGGCACCTTGTTCGAAGCCTTTGTGATCAGAAATAAATTTGATGATTACCTCAGGTACATCAACGACCTTGGCCTCGATTCGGCGGAAGTGAGCGACGGCAGCATTGAACTGGCCCACGAAAAAAAATGCGAATACATCAACACACTGGCTAAAGACTACACCGTGCTCAGTGAAGTTGGCAGCAAAGAAGAAGGTGTGATCATTCATCCCGCACGCTGGATCAAAATGATGCAAAGCGAGCTCGATGCGGGTGCGTTTAAGGTTATCGCCGAAGCCCGTGAAAGCGGCAATGTAGGCATATTCCACAAGAACGGCAGCGCGCACAGCATGCTCATTGCCCGCATCGTAAACAAAATAAAAATTGAGAACATCATCTGGGAAACCCCGCAAAAAGGGCAGCAGATCTATTTTATCAAATTATTCGGCTGCAACGTGAACCTTGGCAACATTGGCGTTGATGATGTAATACCGCTCGAAACGTTAAGACTTGGTTTACGCGGTGACACCTTTTTTACATTTTTACCCGATTCACTAAAACAACCCGTATAAATAAAATCCCATGAAAGAAATTTCGGTAACAGAGTTAAAAAAACTGGTAGACACCGGCGCCGACTTCCAGCTGATAGATGTAAGGGAAGAACATGAGTTTGATGAAGCTAACCTGAATGGACAGCTGATCCCAATGGGCGAGGTACTTGACAGGGTTGATGAGATCTCTAAAGATAAGCAGGTGGTAGTTCACTGCCGCAGTGGCAAAAGAAGCGCCGCCATTATTGGCACCCTCGAAAGCCAGCATGGTTTCACCAACCTTTACAACCTCAAAGGCGGCATACTCGCTTACATCGACGAAATCGGCCTCTGAACAGTTTTATCAACTCAATTTCATAAACAAAAATTATTTCATGTTAGAATTATTCAAACACCTCATGCCCCTGGATTTTAAATGGATCATGCTCAATTACGGCACGATCATTTATACCATTTTATTTCTGGTCATCTTTATAGAAACCGGCCTGGTAGCAATGCCCTTTCTGCCTGGCGATTCGCTTTTATTTATGGCGGGTTTATTCGCCCGCTCGGGTGATCTGAACCTGGCTTACCTCTTTATACTTTTATTTATTGCCGCTGTGTTGGGTGATAATTGCAATTACTGGATCGGAAGAAAAATAGGACTTAAGATCTTTACACTCAAACTCAGGGGGAAACCACTGGTAAAAAAAGAATACCTCGATAAAACCCATTTGTTTTTTGAGAAACACGGCACCAAAGCCATTATCATGGCACGCTTTGTTCCCTTTGTGCGCACTTTTGCACCTTTTGCGGCAGGCATCGCCGAAATGGACTATAAAAAATACCTCGCTTTCGATATCATAGGCGGCGCCCTTTGGATCGGTAGCTTAACAACAGCCGGTTACCTCCTGGGCGAAGTTGATTTTATAAGAAAGCATGTGGACCTGGTTTGCCTCGGAATAATATTTGTATCGGTGCTGCCGATTTTATTGTCGCTGGTAAGAAAAAAACCTGCAGACAAAACCGCTTAAACACATTATTTTCGCGCTGCCCCCATCTGTGGTGACGGAGTTTCAAAAATAAAATATATATTTGGTATCAAACAAATGCCTTCGCTGAGGTCCCACGTTAAGCGCCAGGTTTTCTGACCAACGTTTTCAATAAATTTGACGATAGATGTATAAAAAAATCATTTTACTGCTTTTTCTTGCGCTAAATATTCAGCAAACTTTCTCGCAGGTCACCAGGCCCAAACTATATTTCGATAAAGCAGGTAAAAGCTGCCCTGAGAATGTAGCGTATTATTACAGGCAGGAAACCGATACCCAGATGTATTTTAAAAGTTACTTTGTTGTCAACGGTAAGCTGGCTTTCCAGGGTAAAATAAAGTCTGCTGCGCCTTCTGAAGAAAGTAAAAATGTTTATACCGGAAAATGTTCATGGTACTATAAAAACGGCAATTTAAAGCAGGTAAAAACGTTTAACGACGAGGGTCTGGAGATTGGTACCACCCGCTACTACTACGAGTCGGGGAAGATCTGGAAGGAGATCGAGTATGAAAATGGCAGGGCCTCGCAGAATTTTATGGTTGAATACAACGAAGACGGCACACGGAATAAAATCTTCGAAGAAGAATTCACCAACAATCAGAACGAATGGGACCTGTTCAATAGCGATAAAAGCAGCGCCAGTATTGAGGATGGACAATTCAGGATCATCTCCTTGTCGCGGGAAGGTACCTCAAGGTATATCAACCATCCCATTGAATCAAACGCTTATACCATTGAAGCCAACCTCAGCATTCTCGACATCAAAGACAACGATAAGGTAGGCATTGTATACGGATTCAAAGACTGGCAGAACTACCATTATTTCGCGATCAGTAAAAAAAACATCTACATAGGCACCGTGTACGAAGGCGTTAAATCTGTTTACGTTGACGCCATGTATTGTACTGCCATCAACTACCTGCAAAATAACATTGTAAAGATCATTTGTAACGGCGACAATAATTATTATTCTATTAACGGCGAGGTGCAGTACAAAGATCATAACCAGCGCCTGTTCGGCAACAATTTTGGTTTTATTTTAAGCGGCAATGCCAAACTAAAAGTCGACCGTTTTGTGCTGAAGGAAATGGACGTAAGAAATTCAGGTTCATCGGCCGGCGCGCCAAGCGATGTGGATGTAAAAGCCACAGGATCAGGTATTATTTTTGGCACTGGCGGCTATATCCTCACCAATCATCACGTGGTTGAAAACTCCTCGAAATTTGTGATCGATGTGAATGGCAGTAACGGTAAAACCACTTATAGAGCCGAACTGGTCATGCAGGACAAAGACAATGACCTTGCCATCTTGAAGATAAAGGACGACAGTTTTAGCAGTTTTCCCGAGATCAGGTACGCCTTTAAAGAAAGCGGCCAGCTCGATGTGGGCGGCAGTGTTTTTACCATTGGCTACCCCCACGCTTTAACAGGCATGGGTAAAGAAGCCAAGTTCACCGATGGAAAAATAAGCGCGAAAACCGGCTATAACGGGGTCATCAATTCATTTCAGACCACCATTCCTGTTCAGCCCGGTAACAGCGGTGGGCCTGTATTCAACGACAGCGGGCAACTCATCGGTGTGATCAACGCTACATTCAAGGAAGCCGACAATGTATCTTACGCCATTAAATTAAACTATATAAAAAACCTGATAGAACTTTTACCCGAAAAAGTAGATCTGCCAGCCAGTAGCGCGGTGAATACCCTTAGTCTTGAAGAAAAATTAAAGATACTAACCAATTATGTTGTGCTTGTAAAGGTAAAATGACGATGATCAAACTTATAAAATTAATTACACTCTGTTCTTTTCTTTTTGGCAGTTCAATAACTTTTGCCCAGGATAAACAACAGGCAGAAGGTGATCAGGACAAAAAATATACACCCAATCCTAGCTCTATTTTTAATAGCATGAACAAAAAGCGGGAAGATGGCGGGTCTTCTGATATTATCATAAAAAACATGTTCAGTTATTGCCCCACAGCCTTATTCAGGCAAAAGGCGATGTTTTTTTACCAACGCGACATGGGACAGGGTATTGTTGTAAACCTGGGACTGGGTAAAGCTTTTGGTGACGATGTTTTGCAGCAGATTCTCCTGGCGGCCAAAAGCCTTGGTGCTGACAACACCTCGCTGACCCCATACGACATGTTGGATAACTCTACCTATTACAGTAGCACACCTTACTATTATTTCGGAATGCGTTATTATTTTTCGGGCAATGCTTTTGAAGATGGTTTTGTTGACCTGGCATACCGGCACGAGAGCATGGAGTACCTCCTCAACCCCACCATAAACAGCACAAGGGTGGCGGGCTCCAATAGCGTGAATTTTAAAATGAACGCTTTTAGTTTTGGTTATGGCTACACCATATTAACAGGTCGTAAAAACAACTTCAGCCACGAGTTTTTCATTAATTTCGGCATTAAATACTTTAAGTACACCAATTTCGAAACTGTGAAGTACCAAAACCCGTTAACCCAAACGGCGGAAGATGTTTACGTGAAATCCGTTTTTGAAAAAAGCCTCATCATCTACCCGGCCATCAATATGGGCTATAGTTTTGGCTTTGGATTTTAATAGCCATCATCGTTTAAAAAACACCCCATTCTTACCTTGTTATAATCGTGTTTTGATCTTATTGAATAAATCATATATTTACAAAAAAAAAAGAAAAAACCGCAACCCACTTGCCAATGAAAAATCTCCTGATTACCCTGTCAGTTCTTGCGTGCATTAAATTTCATGCCCAGTCTATCGACCTTAAGTGGAGCGACCAGTTTATTTACGATAACAAACTCGATGGTTTTTTTGACTATTATATCGGCACTAATGGTAACAATATATACGCCAGGTTTAGCGATCTTTCGATGAGGGGTGGCGGGAACAATAAAATAAAGATCATCGCTTTCGACAAAACAACCATGAAGAAGGTTGGCGAAACCAATTTAAAAGGTTACAGCAAAAGCAAAAAGGACGATGATTATGACTATTATCAGAGTATCATCCTCGATGATATTATCTATGTTTTATGGACAAAAACCGAAAAAAAAATCGTGGAGCTTTACGCCCAGTCTTTTGACCCGAAATTAAAAAAGCTAAACCCGCTCAAGAAAATATATGAGGTAAACAGGAGCAAAGAAGGAACCGACAAACTTATTGTGCTTTATAACAAAGATATAGACGATAAGATCTTTATCGGCAAGGAATATGCTATAACCAAAGACGATGAAAATCTAAAAATAGAATACAAGTTCCTCAACGCGGATTTTTCGCTGGTAAGTTCCAAGCAGGTAACACTGCCAATTTTGATCACAAAGCGCCGCCGTGGCCTGTTTCGCAGCGTTGGTTCTATCAACGATTTGATTGCCAGTTATGAATTGGGGAACGACGGCAACCTATATGTACAGGAAATGGTAAAGGTATCGGATGAAGAAAAAAAGTCACTAAAAAGAGGCGAAGCCTCGGTTTACCCGCAAATCATGCAGGTGGAGCTGGAAACAGGCAGGACCCAGGATTTTAAACTTAAATTCCCCAAAAAAAACACATTTAATTTCTCGTCACTGGTTACAAAAGACGGTATCAAGTTGTATGGCTTTTTTAGCGATCTTGACAAAGACGAAAAAGGAAATGATACGCACGGCACATTTTTTATTTCGTTAGACAGCAAGAATCTCAAAACCCGTGACATGAAATTTTCTTATTTTGACAAGGCTTTCCTCGACCAGCTTTACGCCGCCGATAAAGAAAATCAGAAAAAGGGCCGTGGACTCTTTAAAAGCAAAAAAGCCAAAGCTTCAGACGAAGAAAGCATTGATGACAATTATAAAATTGAAAAAGTAATGGAAGACAAAAACGACATTGTGCTGTTTTGTTCCATCATGAAAAACTGGCAACGCACGGTTTGTACAAGCAATGGCAGGGGAGGTGGTCAAACCTGTAACACCTATTATTATTGCACCAAAAGCAACGTTACCGCATTTAAATTAAACCCTAAGGGAGACATCGTGTGGGCTAAAAACCTCGACCGTTCCATCACATACCCAAGGTGGAACGTTTACGACCTCAATGTGATAAAAACTGACAATAATTATTACGTCACCTATGGTTCGGCTTTTCAGCTCAACAGCAAAAAGAAAAACATGAGATCAAGCAAATCGGGCAAACAGATGACAGACAGGCTGGAATACGCTGTTTTTTCGAGTGCTACCGGTGACTTCCAGAAACAAGAATATAAAGTGAACCCTTTGAACGTGAAAAAAAGCGAGGCTAAATTTGTGAGCCCCGACGACATTGATGTTTTTGATAACAGGTTATACACCAGTTGCATGCGCACAAAATTAAAACCCGCAACCTACATTTCCTGCCTGTGTCCACCGGTATTTTATTTCTTGTCGTTTTCGGGTAACTCGCGAAAAGGAAAAGGATACCTGGGCGCTATCTCTGCTTTAAAATAAGAGGATATTTATCAAGAATACTTTTTAATTTAAGCTCGCAAGCTATTGCGAGTTTGTTTTTATGTTTTGTTTCTGCTTTGTAGAATAACTTTTCGGTTAAACTGATATTTCCTGCGTAGAACTTAAGTCCCACCCCGGTTCCCCATAAAACAGCGTTGACGTAGAGGCCATATTCAACCATATTAACTATGGCGTATGCCGAAGCTGAAGTAATGGCCAGCGACAGCAGCCCTTTTAATACATATCCGTTCAGTGCCGAACCCGACCCAGGAATTATGGCCGATGAAATTAAATAAAAATTCAGGTGTTTTTTGCTGTAATTAACAAGGTCGTCGAAACAAGTCAGGTCTTTAAACAAAGGATCTTTTTCAGCAAGCAGCGCGAGGGTGGCGTGGCTGATGCTGGTGTCGGTATCTTTATAAACCAGCACTTTTAAAAGCTGCACCATGATGCTGCTGTCTTTGGCAGCCAACTCATACTCCCTGAGAAAAAACCGGGCCTGGTCATTTTCAACATTGAGGTAAGAAATGAGCGCGGCGTTCCAAAAAAAAGCGTTTTGGCCTTCCCTGAGGCTACCCACGTTAACACGTTTTATCTCGTTAAACACGAGGGTATTGGTGATACCGGCGTTGAGGTAAAGGTCTATTTTTTTTAGCAGGATGTCCTGTTGCTCTGTCGCATCGGAGCACTTGAAATACCTGTATTCGAAAAACAACAAACTGTCGTTAAGGCTGTTTTGACCATAACAGGCAAACCCCGACAGTAACAGGACCAACCTAATTATAAAAACGCGTTGCATCTATTAAAAATTGTTTTTTGTATTCTTTTCTGAGTTGGCGCACAGCCTGGTAGCTGCCATAAATATTCGACAAATAAAATACGGTGAAAGCACCGGCATTAATAATGGTAAGTGGATGGGTGTTGCCAAGTTTTACTGAACTTTCGATGGTTTGAGCGCCGTAAGCCGCGTTTAAAATAAGCGTCATGACAAATGAACGGGTTTTACCGGCGTACAATTTGCCAAGGCCCGGTATAGCGGTTGAAAGCGCGCCGGCTAAAACAGGTTTTTTGTTATAAGCCTTTTTATATTTTGAATAAACATTTTGGGCCTGTGCCGGAAAAGATTCTGCGGCAAAAGCGTTTGGATTTATTGAAGCATGATAAATGTTCTGAAGCTCTCTAAGATCTGTGTTCGCAGGGTTTTGTGGCAGCGCCCTGAACCAGGTTTGTGTTTTTTGACTGTTGCTGTTAACAAGAAAGGCTGCGCTGGTTTTAGCGAGAAACACCGTATCGGCATCGCACAGTATTTTGCTTTTGCCGTAATGTAAAAGGAGGAGCGAATCGTCGAAATATTTGAGGTGAAATTTTGTTTTGTAATAATTGGCTGAATCTGAAAACGGTGACAGGCCTTTTAAATAAAACCTGTGTTCGTTGGCGAGGTCGTTTACCGTGAGGTGGTCAATAAAACGCACATCCACCTGGGCCGCGAAAGAACTGAAATAAAATAGAAGCAGCAGGTATTTATTTGATCTCGTTTTCAGATGGGTAGTTGATTATTTTATGACGGTTATTCCTGAACGCAGGCGGATGCTCGTACAAGGCGCCACCGAAACATTCAGTCCATTGGTTAAAACCTCCCAAAACCCCTTTTACGAAACCGTTTTGTTCAATGCTCAGTTTTGTGAACTGCGAACAGCTGGTCTGATAATTACAATCGGCCTGGATCTGTTCTGAAAAAACATTCTGGTATATGTACAGCAGGCCTGCCCCGACATAATTGAGTGGGTTAAAATAAGCGGACTTTTTCCTGAAAACCAGCAATTTTCTTTTTGCTGTACCCTGATCCTGTATGGCATGAAAGGAAACTTTCCTGATCTGTCCGTCGAGGTCAATACCGCTTTGCGAGTCCATAACAAAAACCCCAGCCAGAAAAAGAAATGTAAAAATGAGCCGCATGTTATCCGTAAGTTTTAATGTGCCTGTAAAAATTCAATAAATCAACAATTCAATAAATCAAAAATTCTACAGATCAACAATTCATATTGATCTTTTGGGCACGCTAATATATGGATTTGTGATGAATCGGAATCATGTTGGAAAATAATTACGCAGTCGTCCGGATGGCCAACGGGATGCGGTTCCTTTCATCTCGATATTTATCGGAACGTATCGAGAAATGGTAAGAAAGCTTCTTTCTACGTCCCGATCACAATCGAATTGGCGCCAAGTTAATGAGTGAAAAAATAGGCGTGCAACTACGTCTAGGATAGTGCGGTGGTCCCGACAGTTGTCGGGAGCGCTTTGGTGCGAACCCTCATTTTTCGTTAAAGGGGTATGGGATTTGAGCAGCCCAGCGAAAAATGAATCCCGATGGTTATCGGGAGGCAAAGCGCATTGTCCCGATAGTTATCGGGATTGCTTACTTTTTCATCCAAGGAAAAAGTAAGACGAAGAGCGTGGAAACCTTCAGTATACTGAGATTGGCCAGATTTAATCAAAATCTTATCCTAACGCAAAATCTATCACTTTCGGGACCACTCGAAATAACACAATCGTTAATGGAAATCCAATACAACATTTACGAATTCATGTCTGCATTTGCATATTTATAGCCGCAATTCAGATATCCATGCTGGCAGGCTTGCCGGGCTGGTTGGTAATATTTAAACGTAAACAGGAAATTAAATAACAGGTGGTAACATATTTTTTTAAATTTGAAAAATTTTCAACCCGTGCAAAAGTCAATAATCCTGCTGTGTTTAACCGTGTTACTCCAGTTTTCATTAGTGTCACAAAAAAAAGATTATTTTTTCAGCCGCGATTCGGTGAAGATCTGTTACGAGGAGTATCTCAAAACAAAAGAAGCGCCTGTAATTTTACTTTGCCACCAACAGGGATACAGCCGCGGTGAATACACTGAGATCGCAAAAAAAATAAACCAGTTCGGGTACACCTGCGTAACTTTTGACCACAGGGATGGTGATACCTGCAATGGCGTAATAAATGAAACCCAACTCAGCACCGCAGGCTCAAAAAAGCTGAATTTGGTGGCGAATTCAGAAACCGACATTGAGGATGCGGTAAATTTTTTTAATGCCAGATACCAGAAAAAATTAATCTTGTTGGGAAGCGGACAGTCTTCGGCTATCATTTTAAAACTGGCAAAAAAAGACAATAGCAAAATTAAAGCGCTCATCTGCTTCAGTCCCGGCGAATACGCCACAAATTACAACCTCGAGCAGGATTTGAAAGGATTAAGCACACTTACGCTCATTTATGCCTCAAACGCGGAAATGACAGCCGTTGAAAAATGCACTTCGGGTTTGATCAACCGTCGTACCTTTCATCCTTTGTACTCTGATGGGCAATATGGTGCAAGTGTGCTCTGGAACAGCAGTCAGAGCGCAGCCGAGTTCTGGAATGATTTAATGACCCAATTGGCAGTTCTTAAAAAAATTTAGTTGCTGCCAGGGCTTTCTGGGGTGAAAAAGCTGGCTTTAAGCGCCGGTTTGGCTTATGAAAAACCTGTAATTACCTGAATTAGAGTCTCTTTTAACAAATTTCACTTAAAATGTTTGTAAAGTTAAAAAATGTATATATTTATGAAAATTTAACCCATTAAAAATCTGAAAATGAGAAAATCAATCAAGTCATTATTGCTGGCCTCGGGTGCAGCTTTGATGCTGTCGTCCTGCGTGACGGTGACAAACATGTTAACCGATAACCCTGTTGGGTCTAAAAAAGGTGTAGCCAAATTGAGGCTCTTTGGTAAAGACAAAGACATTACTTTGGAAAAAGCGGCCAAAAATGGTGGCATTACAAAAATAGGTGTGGTAGAAGTTAGAGTAACTTACTTTATCCTGCCTTTTGTTAAAACAACTGTTTGGGGCGATTAATTAATCTTAAAAAAAATTAGACATGAAAAATTTAAAAATAACACTTATTACTTTAGTGGTCGCATGCCTAACCTCGTGTTCGGTAACCCTTCCACTCCACCTTACCAACAATACCATCGGTTCTAAAGTTGGAAAATCTACAACAGGTTCGATTTTTAACGCCTCAGGCGGTGCTATTGCCCCGGTAAACGGATACGCGCCGATGTACCATGGCCTTATGTTTAATAAAGAGTTCAGCATCGCTGACGCAGCTAAAAAAGGCGGGATCTCAAAAATCGCTACTGTGGATATTAGGGTAGACTGGTATGTATTTTTTACCAAAAAAACATATATCGTAACAGGAGAATAATCATTTAAAAAATTAAAAACATGAAAAATATAATCTTAATAGCATCAAGCGCGTTAATCCTTGCATCTTGCTCAGTAGCTGGTCCTCGGATGGTAAGCAATCATAAAATTGGTTCAAAAAGAGGCGAAGCTTCCCGCAAAATCGTATTTGGAATTACTTTTGGCCATACTGATTTAAGTTTGCAAACAGCAGCTAAAAATGGTGGCATCACTAAAATCGCTACTGTTGATTGGAAAATCAAAGGTGGTTTTTTCTCAAGGACCGTTTCTACGATCGTAACAGGAGAATAATTTCCATTTAACACCATTAAAGAGGCGCCTCAGTTTGAGCGCCTCTTTTTTTTTGACCCTTTTTATGTAAACAAATCCTTAATTGCCGGGGTGATGGGTAAACAGTAAGGTCAGACAAAAAATTCTGGGGTTTTTATTTTTGTATTGAGACATTGGCTTATTTACAACACAGTCTCTATACCAACCGGCATGAAAACATCGAATCCGTCGCTTGAATGATTGTTTGAGGGGTTCTGTTTCCTCGGATTTCAGCGGCTCACTGAGATCCTGCACCGAGCTGCTGGTTTAAAAAGGATTCGAAAGAATAATCAATAGCTCACAATCCTATGCCAATCGCGTAACCGAAAGAGAAGTAAACTGTTTTACCCAAAGCTTTAGAACCTTCGGTCACATTTGTTCTGTTGGTCACCTTGTCAAGCATAAAACGCTTGTACGAAATTAAGTTTAATCCAATACCTATATAAAGATCATGTGTGGTTTTGATGGTGCCATGCGTGGCAAACTGGGCGCCACCGATCACAGAAAAAGAGGTGTTAAAGATCCTGGAGTTGATGTCGTTCAACATGTATGCACTGGGTTTCACCGGGTAATTGTAGTTAAAATAGGTACCGGCCCTGTACGTTAAACTGTACATGCTGTTGCTAAGCCTGAAACCAAAATAGCCGTCATTAAAAATATCGTTCGAAAAATAGATCTTGGCGTCGCCCGAAACGTAATAACCTGTTTTGCCGCCCCTGCCGTTACTTAAAATATCTTCCAGGGCCACTTCATTTTCTGGCCTGGGGTCTGTTTCAATGGGCACTACATTGCTCACCTGTATAAAATCCTTATCAATGGCCAGGCCTGCCGTGCCCTGCAAAGTAAGGTTATGAATCACCTGCCGCTCGTAAGCAAGCGCAAAAATACCCCTGAACAATAATGTTGGCTCAAATTTTATACAGGATTTTATCGCCAGTACCGACAGGTCTTTGTTGCCAATATCACCTTTGGACTTGACCAGCGGTGTGTTTTTTTCGTCAAGCGAGCCAGGATAGTCTACCTGAGAATAGGTGTTGATCGCCACGAATAAAAGGCAAAAAATAAAGGTGTTTAAATGTTTCATGATCAATTAATAAATTTTAATTAAAACCAATGATAGTTGGACAGTTGATTTCAGATCCTCAAGGGAAGCGGTTTTTATAGTATCTGGATTTTTGAATTCCACCTCCTCAGGTAAAAAGTCGAGCAGGTTTTTAAAATAGAAAAATTTTACGGCGTAGGTCACCCCATCAAAATCACTTTTTTGTTTATTGTACAGGCCGATACATTCGCCATTGTCGCTAAAAATCGCTGAGCCATTGATCAGGTCCTCCCTGCTTTGGGAGATCTGGTACAAACTGCTGTTGGCGGCGAAACCTTTTTTTGAGATGATTTTGCCTTTTACCAGATAACAGTCTTTTAATTTGAGTGAGTTAAGCAATGGAATTTGCAGGCAATACTGGTTCTGATCTTCCTGCACGAAGGGTAATGTGTTTATTTTAAAATTGGGTTGCGGGAATTCTGAAAAAAGGGAATCGTTGATCTTGATCAGGGCCAGGCCGTTGATGCTGTCTTTTGCCACCAGCCTGGCTTTAAAGTGTTTCAGCACGCCGGCAATGCTGGCTTCAATCACGATGTTATTCACCAACAGGTCGGGTATCAGGGTGGTAACAAAATAACCGCGCTTGTCAAGGCACAAGCCGTTAAGTATGGGTTTCGAAAAAAGTATTTTTTCCCTGTCGTTTTTTGCAATGTTTTTGTTTACTACCCTGAGCCAGTTGACTTTGATCTTTGCCACGCCATCGAGCATAAAACCGATATTCTCGCCAACAATAACAGGTGTTTGCAGGGTAATCAACACTGTGCCATTGAGAGCATACTCGCATTTGTCAAACTCAGTTCTTATTTTAAACGTATTGCGTGTGGCAATGAGTTCGTCTCTGAACTGCAGACCGTTTACCTGGTACCTGATCTCGCCGTTCAGCACATGACCAATGTAATATTTGTTATAACGCACCAAAAAAAAGTTGTAGTTGTTGTAATCCTTAAAGCCGTATATGATCCCGATTTTGCAGCTCCGCTGCCCATCTATCACATTGATCTGGGTTTCAATTTCAAAGTCCCGGCCAATGAGGGGTTTGGCAATGTAGCGCACAGTTCCTCTTTCTATATTCGACTTGATAAAATAAACACCTTCTTCTATTTTTGATTCTGTTTTTTGACTGGTATAAACATCCCATTTGTTGTTATTGTCGTTAAAGTCCTCTACCCACTCACTTGTTTTTAAACCCAAAGAATCGATCGACTCTACCTGTGCCTTGCTAATAAAGCCCATACAGGGCGACAACATCAGCACAGCTACAACAATTATTTTTAAATTATTCATAAACTTAAAATCCAAATCCAATGGTGTAACCAACATTAATCATAAACCCACCAAATGTCACTTTGCTTTCGTACATGGTGCCTTCCTTAACAAGTTGCTGCCCGGTAATGCTGCCTATAGTGGTATTATAATAGGAATCACTTTTTATAATTTCGTTAATGGCTGAAATCCTGTAGCCAACTCCTAGCACAAAATCATGCACCATTTTTATTTTCCCTGTGGTATGAAGCTGGTAGCCGTAAGAGGCCGTAAATGCTGTTGTACCCAAACTGGCGGACTGATTGTTTTTCAGGATGTAACCGGTGCTCTTCAGAAAATCCTCAGGAGTAAATGAAAAACTATGATAAGAAAACCGGCAGCCGATTTCAGCGTAACCGCCAGGCAGATAGTCGTCTCTTTCAAAATACCCTCTGCCCGCTACCTGTGCGGAAAAACCAGCCTTATATTTACTCTTGACATTCAGGATCTGTGAAATGGAAATATACTCGGTGAAAGTTTCAGACTCAAAAATGACATCATTGGAAGGGTTAATCTTCAAAAGCGGGTCAAATGCATAACAATACCCGGCGCCCACCGAAATGGCAAAGTCATTTTTGATGTAACGGTCGTAACCAAAAAAAACGCAGTTTCTCAGCAACATGGTGGGTTCAAATTTGATTACATTCTCAAAATACGCTGCCTCCCTGTTCAGGGCCACTTTTTTTCCTGCATTAAAAACGGTGTTTTCAGGTATTGTAGACGAACTGTCTGTCTGGGCCCCCAGTCCTGCAACAAAAAATATAGAAAAAATAATTAAAATTAAATATTTCATTTCGTTCTTATAAATACTAAAAAATCTTCAATGGCCGGGTCAGCAGTATCGGAATGAGCACTGGTATAATTGCTCATGTTCAGGTTAATATTTGAAGCGTCGATAAAAGCCAGCAGGTCGCTGTTTTTGTACAGTGCGGTGCTCCGGTCTTTTTTTCTCATGGTCATGCCAACAATTTGTTTTTTATTGTTGACGAGCAGGGCGCCGGCAATTTTTGAGCCATTGGGATCCTGAAACCTGAACAAAGAATTTTCTGAAGGAATGCTGTGGTTAAATTGCGTGGCGATGATGGAATCAATTCGTATTTCCTTATCGCCCAGGGCAGATTTAAACGAAAAGATACGCAGTGAGTCGGCCGATTTAAGCGGTCGCAGGGTTAAAAAAGGGTTTGTAGAATTGTGGGCCTCAAATCCTTCGAGTTTGATCAAAGCCAGGTCCAGTATGTCATTTACAAATATCTTGCTGGCCGCATAAGTTTTATTGTTTATATCCACGAGGATCTGGTTGCCCAGGTCTAAATTGGTGTTGCAGGTAATGACGTAACCTTCTTTCGGAAATAACAAACCACATCCAAAATTTTTAACGGTTTTGTTTTCTTCGCTGATTTCATTTTGTTTCGTTTTTTCGGAAGTCTGACTTACCTTAAAATAAGTAACCTTTATTACCCCATTTTTTGCAACCAAAAAGCCGAGTTTGTTGCCTTTATTCTGGAGTATTTTAGATTCATAGATCAGCACCCCGTTTAAATAAAAATGGACTTTGGTGTCTTCATATATTACCTGCAGCGAGTTTTTGCCATTGATGATCTTGTCAAGGTAAACGCCATCCACCTGTTTTTGAGGCACGTTGTTGCTCACGTTGCCTATGTGAACGTATTTTTTGTCGAAAACAAAATAACTGTAATCTCTCCAGCTTTCGAAGCCAAATATTATTCCCACTTTATTTTCGCTAAAATTGGAAGTATTGTCGATCTCGCAGGAAATATTGCAAACATCGCTGCCATAGGGTGATCTGACCAGACGCGTGGTGCCCGTCGCATTTTCAGATTTAATGATGTAAGCGTTTTTCTGGAAAAAGGCTTCTGAGTTGTCGGTTTTGCCTGTTTCCCAGTTTAAAATATTCTGTGAGAAATTTTCTTCGTAGAATTTATTCTGCGCCCTTACACACAGATGTGAGAAGAAATTAATAAAAATAAATATTGCCCAATTTGCCTTGTTCATGCATGAAATCAAGCACAAAAGTTACAAAATAATTTCTGAATGGGGGCAAGAAAATGCAGGAGCCGGACTTATTTCTTGTCCTTTTTAATTTCCGCTATTTCAACTTTTAAACCGCGCAGCATGTTCATAATACTGTCGAGATTGAGTTCGTCATTTTCGTATTGGTTCATGTTGAGGCAACAGGTGTATTCCCAGATCTCCAGCACATCTTCGGCTTTTACTTTAAAAGGTGGGTAAAGTTTGTTGTCTGAATGCAGGTCAAAAGCAGCTTCTTTCTTGCTGTAACTCATAATGCGTTTGTACGAGAGGCCGTCTTCCTTGGTAACTATCACGTAGGTTTGCCCGAATTTAACCTCGTCAAATTTTTCAAGGTATTTGGCTATCACAAAAGAACCTTCCCTGATGGGAGGCATACTGTCTCCTTTAATTGGGAAAGCGCGGTGTTTGCCGGTAGGCAAAAAAGGCAGTTTCATTTGAGGCAATTTTTCAATGTAATCGGGATCGGCATATCCCCTGGTGTAACCCGCCGAAGCCTTCATAGGCACCAGCTCTACCATGTCGTTGCCGTCGCTGTCTAAAAGAATAGGAAATAAGATCCTGTTCTTGCCTATTTTCATAAGCCCGTCGAGATTTGTTTTTTTAAGATCCCCTCTCACCAGCGCGTCTATGGCTATATGAAAGTACTCCGAAAGCCGTATCAACAGATCTATAGGAGGTTCATTGCGGGCTTCTTCATAACCACCAACCCTCGAACGGGTGATTTTAAGGTCATCTGCCAGCTGTTCCTGAGATAAACCTTTTAACTGCCTTAAAAAACGAATGTTTGACGATATTTTGCTCATTGCTACAATTTATAGTTTAAAATTACTATTAATTATAGTTATTTCCAAATGCCTTTTTTAATAATTTTTATTAGCAATTTAACCCTGGCGATTTAAGGATTTTTTTTCTGCGGCCTGAACAAGTAGTTGTATTTGGCCATTTTCCAGTCCCATAGAGCCGGATCCGACACGGCTTCAAATTTTTCCTGCTCTTCAGGGGCCAGGTCAGCAAAAAAATCAAAACCTGTAAGCGCTTCAATCTCATCAATTGTTTTTACATAATTTTCGAGCGCGGCCAGTTTCTGATCTTTGTTGGGTACCAAAAAAGCAATGGCTTTAATTTCGGGTTCCCGGTAGTCGAGTACAATTTTAAAACAGAAATCGGGAACAGTTACCCCGTTGGCTCCCAGACGTTTTGATTTTTCACTTACCACATTGCCGGTAAAAACCATAATCTCCAGGGCGTCGATGGTCCAGTTATTGACCAGTTTTTCGAGGCTCCTCCATTTTCCACTGTTTACCTTTTCATATTGAGGCGCGCAGTTGGTGTAATAAAAGGTTTGTTTCATGGCCTCTTCGCTAAAGGTCATGGGCTCACATGGCACAAGGTGGCCTTTTTCAAAAGGCAGGGCGTAATCTTCTTTACCTGCCTGCGTTAAATTTACAAGCGGATCGCGGCGAAAACTTCCTTTCCTCGGCAAAAGACATTGCAGCATTTGTTCTTTTGTGCCTTTATAATAGGTCCACAATGGGATGCGGTATTTTTCAAAATAACCTATGGTA
This sequence comes from Chloridella minuta, assembly GCA_032273045.1. Classification (NCBI taxonomy): domain Eukaryota; class Xanthophyceae; order Mischococcales; family Pleurochloridaceae; genus Chloridella; species Chloridella minuta. The sequence goes on from JAUKPQ010000003.1 coordinate 213,287, forward strand.
TAATAGTCATGTGCAATTACAGTTTGCGCCTGTTCAAGAACTGGATTGGTCTTTATTTTTATAAAGCTGTTATGCAGAACGCCGGCAGAATCCTGGGCAACTGCAAATTGAAACAATAGGAGCAACAAAGAGGTCATCGCCTTGAAGACGCTCTTATTTCTATGTTTCATAGGCCATCTTCATAAAGGAGATCACCTCCCCGTTAATGTCATCCACGAAGAGCATCCTGAAATGATGGTTGAATTGAGTCGTGTCTCCTGGCACCTGCACGATTTTTTGAAAACACAAATTACCAATATGTGCTTCTTTAAATGGAAACACTACGTGAATGAAATTTTTTCCAAGTTGTGTGACCCACGCGATGTTTTTGCGGGGTCCTGCAATGCCAATCATAGATTTGGTGGCCCGCAAATGAATTTCACCGATTTTTGAAAACTCACTCAAAAAATGCCTGTACAGCATCAGGGTGTGTTCTGATTTTCCTTTTAAAAAATCCTGAATCAGTGGATCGTTCGAAACCATGGGTTGAATTTAGCCAACCTAATAAAAGCCAACAAACAATTCCTCTGAATTTTTTGGGTCTGGCACAAAAACGGTCGTTTGGTTGATGCAGGTTTGTTGACTCTGTTTAAATAATTCAGCCACAAAATTTATTTTAAAGCAGTATTTGGCATTAATTGTGTTTTAAATGACCATGTAAAGCGCTTGATTGGTTGTTTTTTGGCAATAGGCCGAATAAAAAGCCTAAATTACATCAAACAAGCGGCACATCACTTTATTTTAATGGGTAAATATGACAATTATACCCGAAAAAGAAAGATCCTTTCTAGCCACCGCCAGTAATTTTACCGCATCCAATGAAAAATAATGAAGAATCCGACGAGCTCATGCTCGTATATAAAGCGCTTGCATTTGAAGTTGAACAGAAAGAAAAACGCACAACAGAACTGGCCGTTGCCAAAGAAGAACTGGCTTTACAGCATAGGGAAAAAGAAAAACGTCTTGAAGAACTGACTATCGCAAACCTTGAACTCGCTTTTCAAAACAGCGAAAAAGAAAAAAGAGCGGCGGAACTTATCCTGGCCAACAAAGAACTATTGTATCAGAATGAAGAAAAGGGAAAACGCGCCGCTGAGCTGATACTTGCCAATATTGAACTGGCATTCCAGACCATGGAAAAAGCCAAACGTGCGGCTGAATTGATTGTGGCCAACAAAGAACATGCTTACCAGAGCGAAGAAAAAGAAAAGAGGGCTTCTGAATTAAGCCTTCTGAACAAGGAGCTTGTTTTTCAGAATGAGGAAAAGGGTAAACGTTCAGCCGAACTGGTGATCGCCAACGCCGAACTGGCCTACCAGAATGAAGAAAAAGGAAAGCGCTCGGCCGAACTGATCATCGCCAATAAGGAACTCGCTTACCAAAATGAGGAAAAGGGAAAACGTTCAGCGGAGCTGATAGTAGCAAACAAAGAGCTGGCTTTCCAGAACGAAGAAAAGGGAAAAAGAGCCGCTGAACTGGTGGTGGCCAACAATGAACTGGCCTTTCAGAATGAAGAAAAAGAAAAAAGGGCCCTTGAATTGATCATGGTAAACAAAGAACTTGAACAATTCGCTTTTATCGCCTCGCACGACCTGCAGCAACCGCTTCGCACGGTGGCCAACTACGTGCAGTTGTTTGAGGAAAAATACCTGCCGCAACTGGATGATGACGCGCATAAATACCTGCGGTCGGTTAACAGCGCCATTAGCCGGATGAACCTTCTCATTAAATCACTGATGACATTTTCGCAATTGGGAAATAACAAAACACTGACTTACACCGATTGTAAAAAAGTAATACGCGATGTGCTCGAAGACCTGGAAACATTGATAAAAACTACGGGCACCCTGGTTGAAGTTTCTGAAATGCCGGTACTGAATATCTACGAAACTGAAATGCATCAGCTGTTTCAGAATCTGTTGACCAATGCCATTAAGTTTCAAAAGCCCGGCCAGCAGCCCATAGTAAAAATATCGGCAGTTGCGGCTGATGGAAAATGGCGGTTTTGTGTTGCCGATAATGGTATAGGCATAGATCACATGTACAAGGAAAAAGTATTTGACATCTTTCAGCGCCTGCATACCAAAAAAGAATTTGAAGGCAGCGGGATTGGCCTGGCCAATTGTAAAAAAATAGTGCAGCTTCATCAGGGTGAGATCTGGCTTGAATCTGAAAAGGAAAAAGGAACTCAATTTTATTTCACCATTTCAAACCTGTTAAAATGACCCACAAGCTAAAGTGCATCATGCTGATTGATGACGATGAAGACGATAATTTTTTTCATAAGCGGGAAATCACCGACAATCATCTTGCGGACACGGTAGTTGTTCAGGATTCTGCCATAAAGGCCCTGGAATACCTCAAAGCAAAAACAGATCCACGTTCAGATCTGATATTCCTCGACATCAATATGCCCCGCATGAACGGCTGGGAATTTCTCTCAGAGTATAATAAACTGGATAAAGAAATGCAGAGCAAAGCCATCATTATCATGCTTTCAACTTCCGAAAATCCATCCGACATTGCCAGGGCAAAATCATGGGATTTCGTTGCCGACTACATTACCAAACCCCTTACAAAAAAACTGCTGGTTGGCTTGATAGACAAATATTTTAAATGACAAACAGGTCGCTTGTAAATGCTTTACCGCTTGTTGGAGAAAATTATATTATTATCACGTCAACAAGTTGTGTAACAATGACCAAAAAAACGGTTGTTGTGTACAGCCTGTTTAATGGGTCAATCCTTGAGAAACTTTTAACGCAAACAACTTTTTAAGGCGATGCCTCGCATAAATTTCTCCACCCAGCATGGCGATGGGTACACCCAGAAGGGCTTTGGTGATGTTGTACCAGGGAGCGGCATGTTGCCATAGGAGCAGGGTGCCCAACAGCCACATGATGGCTTCTTTGGTGCCCAGGATCAAAGTTGCTTTTTTAGCTTTTTTGTCGGCGATCATGGCGGTAAAGTATGCTGCGATAAGTGCGTACAGGCAATGGTATGACAACGAGAGCCAGAGTAGTTTTGTATCGAACATGGGTTTTCCCAGAGCAGGAAAAATATCCGCCAGGTGCAGAATTTCATGGGTGATCACGGAAAGCAGCATGGCAATGATGATTCCCGCTTATACTGATATTATTAAACGAAGGGGCAATTGGTACTTAAGCATAAGTGCCTGTCAGAAAAATTCATGCCAGTACTTGTTTTTCATCAGTCTGATTTGAAATTAATTTTGGGTTTTCTGTTTGTCGGGGTGGCCAGATTAGCTGACGCTGATCTGGAAAGTTGGGCCTTGCAAATACAAAGCCTTTTCTGCTATCGCAAAAATGGTCTTTTTTGTTATTTCGCTTACAGGAATAAAAATTCCTGACGCTTTATAACAAAAAAGCCCTTCACTGTCGTGAAAGGCTTTCTGTTTGTCGGGGTGGCCAGATTAGCTGACGCTGATCTGGAAAGTGGGGCCTTGCAAATACAAAGCCTTTTTTGCTATCGCAAAAAATGGTCTTTTTTGTTGTTTCGCTCAAAAGAGAAAACTCTTTTTCGCTTTCCAACAAAAAAGCCCTTCACTATCGTGAAAGGCTTTCTGTTTGTCGGGGTGGCCAGATTCGAACTGACGACCTCCTGCTCCCAAAGCAGGCGCGATACCGGGCTACGCTACACCCCGAACTCAGGTGTTAATTTCAAATTTGTTTTAGGGAGTAATTCCTATTGAAATTTTGAGGATGCAAATATACGATTTTTTTAAATTTCACAAAAAAACTCGGCACTTTTATGAAATATTGTTTAACAGCCTCTAATTAAGGCTTTTTGACCAAAATTAAAATTGTATTTTTGCAGGCTATGCAAGAACAAATCCTCATCGTAGATTTCGGTTCCCAGTACACACAGCTTATAGCCCGCCGTTTACGCGAATTAAATGTTTATTGTGAAATTCACCCCTTTAATAAAATTCCTGAAATCACAGCCGGCATCAAAGGTGTTATTTTATCCGGAAGCCCCCATAGCGTGCGTGAGGAAAACCCGCCAAAACCTGATCTTTCAGCAATAAAAGGCAAATTGCCATTGTTGGGTGTATGTTATGGCGCGCAGTACCTCGCTCATTTTTTCGGAGGCGAGGTCGGTAAGTCCAGCAGCCGCGAATATGGGCGCGCACATCTTGAATTTATAGATGAACAGAACAAATTACTGGCAAACCTCACAACAGGCTCACAGGTCTGGATGAGCCACGCCGATACCATCCTCACGGTACCTGGAAACTATAAAACCATTGCCAGCACACACGATGTGAAGGTTGCCGCCTACGCTGTTGAGGGAGAGAACACCTTTGGTATTCAATTCCACCCCGAAGTTTACCACTCAACGGAAGGCGCACAGCTCCTCAGAAATTTTGTTTTCGATATTTGCGGATGCGTAGGCGACTGGACGCCCGACTCATTCGTTGAAACCAGCATCGCCAGCCTGAAAGCAACCATTGGCGACGACAAGGTGATTCTTGGATTGAGTGGCGGCGTAGACAGCAGCGTGGCTGCGCTTTTATTGCACAAGGCCATCGGTAAAAACCTCCACTGTATTTTTGTAGACAACGGCCTGCTTCGCAAAAATGAATTTGAAAGTGTACTGGATTCATACAAACACCTCGGATTAAATGTAAAAGGCGTTGACGCCAAAAATAAATTCTACAGCGCTTTGAATGGTGTTGCTGATCCTGAAAGAAAGCGCAAAGCCATCGGTAAGATCTTTGTGGATGTTTTCGACGAAGAATCAAAATTGGTGAGCGACGCCAAATGGCTGGCACAGGGAACCATTTATCCGGATGTGATTGAAAGTGTGAGCGCGGGCGGCCCTTCGCAAACAATTAAATCTCACCACAATGTTGGTGGCTTACCCGAATACATGAAATTAAAAGTGGTTGAACCGCTTCGCAGCCTTTTTAAAGATGAGGTTCGCAGGGTGGGACGAACTTTAATGCTCGACGATAATATTTTAAACCGCCATCCTTTTCCGGGTCCTGGCCTGGCAATAAGGATACTGGGGGAGATTACCGAAGAAAAAGTAAGGGTGATCCAGGAAGTGGATCATATTTTTATCAGTGGGCTGAAATCGCATGGTTTATACAACACTGTTTGGCAGGCAGGTGCGATCTTTTTGCCGATACAAAGTGTTGGTGTGATGGGCGATGAACGCACCTACGAAAATGTGGTGGCACTCAGGGCTGTGAGCAGCACTGATGGCATGACGGCAGACTGGTGTCATTTGCCCTACGAATTCCTTGCAAAAATGAGTAACGAAATCATCAATAAAGTTGCTGGTGTGAATAGGGTCGTGTACGATATCAGTTCAAAACCGCCGGCTACCATTGAATGGGAATAGAGCTCCCCACTGGTGTTTTGAAGCGCAAAAAATCACTCTTGATAAAGGCCCAATGAGCGGGAATAACATAAATAAATATTTATTGACGTGCGTCTTTTTTCTGACGACAGTCGTTCATTATGGCCAGGCAAAATCAACCAATATTCAATCCATCGATGGAAAAAAATATTACGTCCATAAACTAGAAAAAGGCCAGAGCCTTTATGGCGTGTCAAAATTGTACAACGTGAGCCTCGAACAGCTGTACCTGATTAACCCCGAATTAAAAACAGGCGCTAAAGCCGGCCAGGAGATCAAAGTTCCGTATACAGCCGCCACCAGCCCAATTGCGGTGATCACAAACTCCGCGGCCCCTGTGGATACATCCAGGTACCTTACCTACAAGATCTTAAAGGGAGAAACTGTTTATTCTCTTTCAAAAAAATTCAATTTGAGTGAAAAACAAATCACAACCTATAATCCGCTACTGGCGCAGGGCGTTAAAGAAGGTCAGGTAATTGTGATAGGGGAAAAGGTTAAAACAAAATTAGCAAACAAAGAGACAAAGAAAGAAAATAAGCAGGTTTTCACCGTAAAAGAAAAGCCAGTGGTGACCATCGATTCAGCCACCCTGAAACCGCCCACAAAACCAAAAAAACCAAGTTATAACGTAGCGCTGATTTTGCCTTTCAGGCTGGATCAGACAGTTGAGATGGATTTGAGCATGCTGGTAAAAAACGCCGGAAACTTCCCAACGGTTCCGGCACTGGCGGTTGATTTTTACCTGGGTTTTAAACGCGCGGTTGATTCTCTGGTGACAAAGGATTTTGAAATAAACATCGAGTTGTACGATGTAGACGATAAAGATTCTTTGAAGTTGATACAGCTGGCCAACGATCCCAGGTTTAAAGATTTCGATATGATCTTCGGACCCCTTTACGCCAGTGGTTTTAAGTCCATTGCAAAAAAAGCCAAGGAATACAGAATCCCAATAGTGTCACCGATCACACAACAGAATAAAATTTTATTCAATAATAATTTTATATCAAAAACCAACCCTTCACAATTCACACTGCTTGAGAGCCTGGCGGATTACTGCATCGATTCGCTGGTTAAAGGAAAAGCCAATGTTATTTTAATGTCGGCCTCTGAAAAAGACAAAAAAGAAACCGCTTTTGTAAACGCTTTTAAAAAGTATTACAACGACAGGCAAAAGTTGTCGCCCAAACTGGTTAAGGATACGGTGCGTGTTGTGAAGGGGCTGGCTGGCTTAAAAAGCGCGTATTTGCCTAACGAAAAGAACATTGTTATATCGCTCACCAATAACCAGGTGTTTGTAGCTGATTTTACAACCCAACTTGCCCTGTTCGGCGACAAAAAAGATATCACCCTTTGCGGTTGGGAGAACAGTACCACCAACGATAACATCGACCAGGAGTACCTCAACCAGCTCAACTACACATTTCCGAATCAATATAACCTGGTCAATACATCAAGTTATGATCCGATTATTGGGAGCTATGAGCAACAGCAGGGCGCCTATCCGGGTGAATTTTATTTTATAGGTTTCGACATCGCCCTGTATTATTTAAAAAACCTGAGGGATATTGGTCCCGATTTTGTTCATAGCCTTAACACCCTGCCCTCCGAAACAAATTATATGCGCTTTAAATACACGCGCCCCGATGTGCTCACAGGTTTTGACAACAGGGGGGTATATATTTTCAGGTACAACAACTACCGTTTGCAGAAAACAGGATGGAAGTAAACAGGAACCAGGTTGCGGATTGGCTCAGAAATTTGCAGGATTCTATCTGCACAGCGCTAGAGGTCGCCGATGGCAAATCAACTTTTGAAGAAGACAATTGGGTACGCGAAGAAGGCGGTGGTGGCAGAACAAGAATTATCCGCAACGGCAATGTGATCGAAAAAGGCGGCGTTTTATTCAGCGCCGTTGAAGGACCCGCTCCCGATTTTTTATTCAATGAATCGCAACACAGCCCGCAGGCATCGTTGAGCGAAAAAACAAAAAACAGACCCTCTTTTTTCGCAACCGGAGTTTCCATTGTGATACATCCGGCCAACCCCATGGTGCCGATTATTCACATGAATATCCGTTATTTTGAAATGCCTGCCGGTACAGGCGGGGATGGTGGTGTGCGCTGGTTAGGTGGTGGTATTGACCTGACGCCGCATTACATATTTAAAGAGGACGCGGCGTTTTTCCACCAATCGCTTAAAAGGGTTTGTGATAAGCACCATGCCGACTATTACACGAAATTCAAAACCTGGGCCGACGATTATTTTTATATCACACACCGCAAAGAAACACGTGGTATTGGTGGCGTATTTTTCGACCGCTTAAACGAAGGTGATGACATGAGTTTCGGAAAGAACCTTGCTTTCTGGAAAGAAATAGGGGAGAACTTCGCACCCATCTATACCGAACTGATTTCAAGGAATAAAAACAGAAGTTATACTGAAAAAAACAAAGCCTGGCAGCTCCTGCGCCGTGGCCGTTACGTGGAATTTAACCTGGTTTACGACAAAGGCACAAAGTTTGGTCTTGAAACCAACGGGCGGGTTGAGTCTATTTTAATGAGTTTGCCCAAAACAGCAGGTTGGGAATACGACTTTAAACCTGAAAAAGATTCTGAAGAAGAAAAAACCCTTGCCCTGCTCAAAAAGGGAATCAGCTGGCTATAGGCTTACCAACTCGACTAAGGCGTTTATCTTGTTTTTTTCAAAAAACACCAATTGGCTGTTGTATGTGATGAATATTAGTTTTTTTAATTTTTCATTCTCGTCGTGGTGATAGTTGTTGAAACTCTTGATATTTTTTGGTGAAAACGCCGAGAAGATGTGAAGGTTTTTATTGAGGCGCTTCGACAATTTGCTGCCGTCTATGGCAAAACAATTGTCGCATTGCACCGCGGGAACAAACAGGTAAAGTTCCCCATTTTTTGCATCCATTTTGTAGTTTTCTTTCAGGTAGGTTTTCAATTCAATGGCGCGGTGATCGCGACTTTGACAGGAGGACCAGACCAGGGCAACAAAAGAAATAAGAATCAAGGTCATCGCCCTATTCGCCATTGCTGCAAATTTATCTAAAATAAACCTTCATTTTTGTCTGACTTTGCAGGAAGGTCATTTCAGTTTGTCAGCGGTGGGTTTGGGTTTGCAACTGGCAGTCAGCGCCTGCTTTGAAAGATCATGTAGAGCATGAAAAGTACCGGCAATGAACTCAAAAAAACACCGATGTATCCCCTTGGAAAAGTGTCGCTTTCAGAAAAATACTTCATGTTCAAAAACACATTTATTCCCGAAACAAGAAAACCTAAAAGTGAAAAGCCAATCGCGTAAACCATCAGCTGGGGCCTGTAAGTGCAGGCTGCAGCCACAGCGCCCAGCACAATAGAAAGGTAACCTGTAAATTTGTAAACAAAATTAAGATTCATTTTCGGCGTAATAGGTCATTAAACGCCGGCGCAATTTACTGGCGTAGGTTTGGGTCTGCCAGTCGGTATGATTGTTAGTTGAATTGATGCAGCGGCCGTATTGTTTCATGCGGTACTTCATTTCCTCACCCAGCAAATTAAACAACTCCATGGCTTCTTCAAAATCAGAGGCATTGTCTTTGATCCTCGCAAAATGGTCTTCGAGGCTCTCATCCACAACAGTTTGCGGTTTTTTACCTTTGCGAATGGCCATCAGGTAACGGTCACGCACAATAAACGCTTCTGCGCTTGAATTAAGGAAACGCTCTTTTATTTCTGGCGGCAGATCGTAATCGTTAACCAGTTCATAATCCCACTCATCTTTGTACCGTTGTTCAAGGTACATGTGCGGCGAAGCGAATACATGGTTCCAATCGATGGGGTACTGCCACAGGTTAAACCGGCGGGAATTGTTACCCAGATCAACGATGTTAAAAGTCTTTTTATTGGGAAGCACACGACTGCCACGGCCTATCATTTGGTGATACAGGGTGAGCGATTTGGTGGCGCGGTTCAGGATGATGCACTCCACTTCGGGCTCATCAAAACCGGTAGTTAAAATACTCACCGAGGTAAGGATGCCGTCTTTTGTTTTCCTGAACCAGTCCAGGGTATCCACCCGGTCTTTATCGCTGAAGGTACTGTCGAGGTGTTTCACCGGGTAACCCTTGGCCTTAAATGTCTCATAAACGGCCCTGCTGGTAAGGATCCCGGCGTTAAAAATCAATGTTTTTTTTCCGAGTGCCAGTTCTTCGTAGGCTTCAACGAGTTTACCCTGCATGATGGCCTGGGTATAAAGTACCTCGTGCGAGCCAACGGTAAATTCGCCGTTGTTACCCACACGCAATGAACTTAAATTTACATCATATGAAAAGGTTTGTCCTTCACACAAATAACCCTGCTCTATGAGGTTGGAAATGCTTTCACCTACAATGAGACTCGAATAGGTCTGGTACAACGGCAACTTTTTGTTGCTGCTCAGCGGCGTAGCGGTAACACCTAAAATATTAACGTCGTTAAAATAATGAAAGATCTTTCTGAAGGAATTGTTATGCGCCTCATCCACAATCACCAGGCCAATGTCTTCAATAAACTGGTCGTTCTCCTGCAGGCGGTTGTTGAGTGTTTCTACCAGGGCGATAAAACTCTGGTAGTGGCTCTGGTGCGGCAATTGTTTTACTTCGCTGGTGATCACTTTATTGGAAATACCCGCTACAGTAAGCACGTTGGAGGTTTGTTTTCCTAGCTCAATCCTGTGTGTGAGAATCAACACCTTGCGGTTGAATTTTTCAATATATCTTTTTGCGATTTCGCTGAAAATAATCGTTTTTCCGCCGCCGGTTGGCAATTGAAACAAAAGGTTGGCGTTGGGTGGTAATTCAACCAGCCGGTTAAAAATATTATTTACTGCCTGCTCCTGGTAAGGATATAGTTTACGGGACTCGGCAGCCTCAATCGTTTCTTCCATTTACAAAAATGACAATTTGCAAATATACTGCTAAAGCAGCCAACAGCGTAAAAAATTATCAAAAATTCGATAAGATATAAACAAATTCAGGTTTTCTTAACATTGTGCCAGGCACGCTGAAATCTGTTTTTGCAGGCCGATCCAGGGCCTGTTTTCCGTGACTGCAATTGCTGTTTTGTTTTGAATAACGGGCATTAAAATACTATCTTCACGCCTGATGAAAACAAAGCTGAATTTTCTGTTTTTAAGTCTTTTTTCAGGTCTGCTTTTATCAGTGGCCTGGTACCTGAAACTGTCGGTGGTTATTTTTTTCGCGCTGGTGCCCCTGCTATTGCTTGAAGACAGGCTTTCAAACAGCGAAGGCATTAATAAACGAAGGTTCAAACTCTGGCTTTATGCTTATCTCACTTTTTTAACCTGGAACATCCTGGTAACCTGGTGGGTGGTGTACGCTTCGCTGGGAGGGGCCTGCATGGCATTTTTCTGCAACGCCCTTTTAATGAGTTTTGTTTTCCTGGTTTATTCTGGAATCAAAAACCGCCTAAATAAATCCTGGGCACACTGGGTGTTAATTCCATTGTGGTTGGCATGGGAGCACGGGCATACACTCTGGGACATTTCATGGACCTGGTTAACCATCGGCAATGTTTTTGCATTTAACCACAACTGGATCCAGTGGTTTGAGATCACCGGCACTTCGGGTGGCACAGCCTGGGCCCTGGCAGTAAATATTTTAATTTTTATCACCATCAAAAATAACGCAGCATTAAAAATACTCTCAAAACCGGTTTTGAAAATTGCAGCGGCAATCATTTTGCCCATCCTGATTTCCTACGGCATTGTTATTTTTAAAAAACCATTGTCGGGTGACGAAAATAAAAGGCACGTGTTGGTCGTGCAACCCAACATCGATCCTTACAATACCAAATTCAGTCTTGATTTTCAATCACAGTTTTATAAATTTTTATCGCTGGTACAGGGAAAAATAACACCCGCTACCGATTACCTGGTATTGCCTGAAACTTTTATCACCGAGAATTTTGACGAAGCAACGATCGGGCATGCAGAAGAAATTAATTGGTTCAGCGATACCCTGCTAAAAAAATTTCCTGAACTTAAAATTGTCACCGGGGGCAATACCTATGTCGTTTATCCCAATAAAGAGGCGGCTACTGCCACAGCTCGCTTTGATGAACAATCCAACGATTATTACGACGCGTTTAACACTGGCCTCATGTTGGATAAACAGGGCCTGCAGATCTATCACAAATCCAAGCTGGTACCGGGTGTAGAGCGTATGCCTTTTCCGGCCCTGTTTAAGCCTTTGGAGAAATTTGCGATCAACATGGGTGGCACCATGGGCAGCCTGGGCATGGAGGACGAACGTTCGGTATTTACCGACAGTTCAGGTAAAACAGTTATTGCCCCGGTGATCTGCTACGAGAGCGTGTATGGTGATTACCTCACCGAATACATCCGCAAAAAAGCCAACCTCATTTTTATCATTACCAATGATGGCTGGTGGGAAGATACACCCGGTTATGTTCAGCATTTAAATTATGCGCGGCTAAGAGCCATTGAAAACCGCCGGCAGATTGCCAGAAGCGCCAATACCGGTACCAGCTGTTTTATTGACGAGTTTGGCAATATCTCAGATGCAACCAGGTGGTGGGAAGAAGCTGTCATAGAAAAAGACATGTACATCAACAATGATCTTACTTTTTTTTCCAGGTTTGGTGATTTGCTGTCTTATGCTTCTGTTGTTCTGAGTTTTGGTTTTATCTTGTTAGCGCTGTATTTACGTTTCAAACGATAAAAAAACACCATCACGTCCAGGAAAGGTTAAATATTGGAAAGGCAACATTTTAACAAAAAAATCCTTTAACTTAGTGTAATGTACCTACTACGTATGTTTTATCATAAAACAAAATGTTTAAAGCGAATAGTTCTGCTACTTGGTTGTATTGTTTTTTTGAGCAACTGCAAAAAAAGCCCATTGCCGATTTTACCCTCGATAAAGAGGTTTACAATGTTGGGGACGTCGTGATCTTAACAAATAAATCAACACTGGCTGATTATTATTACTTGTCATATTTTGATACTGATGGCAATGAAATTCAAAACCCGGCAAATTTTTATTTTACAAATGCCTCCGAAAACAAAGTACAATCTATAAAACTCAGTTCAACTGCTAAAGAGGGTATTTACCGCGTGTGTTTAAAGGCAACAGGCGCAAAATCGGGTAAAACCACTACCTGTAACAAAATATTTGAGGTAGCCAGTGAACTGGGCCCTGTATGGATCACTTCCAAACCGAGAACCATTCCGCAACATGCCGGTTCCTATTACTGGTCAGATTTTTGTGTGGATGGAGAACCACTAAGCAAATTTTCATACAGAACAGCAGCGAATGGCAATGTTGAGTATATGGTTCCCGTGGGACTTCGTACAATAACTGCGAGGTGCAATGGCCCGTTTTTACCAGGCACAGCAAGTAGTGGATCGGTGTATGTGCGGCAAGACGAGGTTACTGAAGTGCATTTTGAATAGGTTTAGTTTTTAATTTCCCCCTCCCTTAATTCAGTTTTTGGTTTGCGACCGGTGCTTTTTCCGATGTTATTACAGAAGTCCGCATCGAAGCAGCTGGCTAAATAAATAAGGCAAAACTCATAAGCCCGGTTCCCAAAAAACCCGTAACTTTACTCTGATTTTACGAAAATCCTACTCTACAATATTTTATGGAAAAATTTGATGTAACTATTATAGGCGCCGGTCCGGGAGGATACGTGGCCGCCATTCGCTGCGCACAACTTGGCATGAAAACGGCTTTGATCGAAAAATACCCTTCGCTGGGTGGCACCTGCTTAAACGTAGGCTGCATTCCTTCAAAAGCGCTATTGGATTCGAGTGAACATTATTACAATGCTGTGCATCATTTCGAAGAGCATGGCATCGATATCAAGGCGCCCAAAGTGAACTTAAAACAAATGATAGAGCGCAAACGCGGTGTTGTAAAAATGACTGTGGAAGGTATTAATTTTTTAATGAAAAAAAATAAGATCAGTGTTTTTACCGGTCATGGTACTTTTGTTACGAAAAACCAGATCGAAATCACCAAGGCTGATGGCAGCAAAGAGCAGATAGAAACCGTGAAAGCCATCATTGCAACGGGATCAAAACCTTCGAGCCTGCCCGGCATCGACATCGATAAAAAGCGGGTGATCACTTCCACCGAAGCGCTTGAAATGACTGAAATTCCAAAACACCTCGTGATCATTGGCGGTGGTGTGATAGGCCTGGAGCTGGGCAGCGTTTATGGCCGCCTCGGCAGCAAAGTTACGGTAGTGGAATTTATGGACCGCCTCATCCCTGGTATGGATGGCGCGCTGAGCAAGGAATTGCAACGGGTTCTGAAAAAGCAGATGGGTTTTGAGTTTATGTTCAAACACAAAGTGACTGGGGTGAAAACAAGCGGCAAGGAAGTAACCGTTAGCGCTAAAAACAGCAAAGACGAAGAGGTAGAGGTAAAGGGCGACTACTGCCTGGTAGCTGTGGGCAGGAAGCCATACTCAGATAACCTGGGGCTCGATAAAATAGGCGTAAAGCTGGATGACCGCGGCAGGATAGAAACAGACGAACATTTGAAAACCAGCGTTGATGGCATCTACGCCATTGGCGATGTTACCAAGGGCGCCATGCTGGCGCACAAAGCCGAAGAAGAAGGTACTTATGTGGCAGAAATAATGGCGGGACAAAAACCGCACATCAATTACAACCTGATCCCGGGTGTGGTGTACACCTGGCCTGAAGTGGCAGCTGTGGGTTATACTGAAGAACAATTAAAAGAACAGGGAAAAAAATACCGTGTAGGTTCTTTTCCTTTTAAAGCCAGCGGCAGGGCCAGGGCGAGCATGGATACCGACGGTTTTGTAAAAGTATTGGCCGATGAAGCTACCGACGAGATCCTGGGTGTGCACATGATTGGTCCAAGAACAGCAGATATGATCGCCGAAGCAGTGGTGGCAATGGAATACAGGGCAAGTGCCGAAGACATAGCCAGGATGAGCCATGCGCACCCAACCTTTACCGAAAGCATGAAAGAAGCGTGTTTGGATGCAACCGCCAAAAGGTCGATCCACATGTAATTTGAAAAAAAGAAGAGTTTTATCGAGTTAAAAAGGTATTGTCAATATGAGCACAGCAAAAGTTGGAATTATTATGGGAAGCCACAGCGACCTGCCTGTTATGCAGGCAGCCGCTGATATTCTGAAACAATTTCAGATCGAAATTGAAATAGACATTGTATCGGCGCACAGAACTCCGGAAAAAATGTTCGACTATGCAAAAAACGCCCATGGACGCGGCTTACAGGTAATCATTGCCGGTGCCGGCGGCGCCGCGCATTTGCCCGGTATGGTGGCTTCATTAACACCCCTCCCGGTCATCGGCGTTCCTGTTAAAAGCAGCAACAGCATCGACGGCTGGGACAGCTTGCTGAGCATTGTGCAAATGCCCAATGGGGTGCCGGTTGCCACAGTGGCTGTGAACGCGGCGCAAAACGCGGGGATCCTGGCTGCGCAGATCATCGGCTGTTCAGACAGGGCACTGCTGAATAAGATCATAGAATTTAAAGCTTCATTAAAAGATAAAGTGATCAAGGCTTCAGAAGAACTGAAAAAATAATATCCACGGGTCCCTGTCATTCATAATACAACCGAACCACATCAGCAATGGCAAAAAAATCCAATCTCATTAAGCTCGGCGATGCGATCAGCCAGCTCTTCAAACAGGAGAAGCTCGACATCAAAATATCACAATTCACTGTAAAAAACAGCTGGAAGGAGATAGTGGGCGACATGGTGGCCAACAGCACCACAGAGATTTTTTTTAACGATAAAATTATTTTTGTAACCCTGAGCTCCGCAGCGCTTAAACACGAATTGTCTTTCAGGAAAGAAGAGATGATAACCAACATCAATAAATTCTGTGGCTACAAATTGGTGGAGCAGATTGTGATCAGGTAAGCGGGTTTAAATTTCCTGCATCCCTTTTACTTTTCGCCTTCAACAATTAATTCCTTTCCGAGAATTTAAACCCAACACCGTGCAGGTTCTCTATACTGATGTTTTTTTCACCGGCAAATAATTTACGCAGTCGCGAAATAAAAACATCGAGACTGCGTCCCAGGAAATAATCATCGTCGCCCCACAGTGCCTTTAAAATTTCCTCGCGCTTCATCACCTTGTTCTTATTATCAAGAAATAGCTGCAGCAATTCCGATTCCCGCTGTGTGAGCTTTATTTTTTCTGCTTCATTGTACAACAAGTATTCTGCTGCGTCGAACTTATATTTTCCCACAGTATAGTGCCCGACTGTTGTCACCAGGTTTTTTCGCGATCGGGCAAGAAAAATGCCGATCTTTAAAAGCAGCTCTTCTATGCTGAAGGGTTTTACCAGGTAGTCGTCGGCACCCAGCCTCAGACCCTTGATTCGGTCTTCTTTGAGTATTTTCGAAGAGAGAAAAAAAATCGGGACTTCGGGGTTTATTTTCCTGATGGCGGTGGTCAATTCAAAACCATCCATTTTAGGAAGCATGATGTCGAAGATACAAATATCAAATTTTTCCTTTTTAAAAATTTCAAGGCAAGTTTGGCCGTCAGTACAATGGGTAACTTCGTAATGATTGAGCTGCAGGTTGTCTTTGGTTAAAAAGGCAAGTGTCTCGTCGTCTTCGGCATACAGTATTTTAACCGGGTTCATCAGTGTTTGGGAATTTGAAGTGAAACAGTGATGCCATTACCGGTGTTGTTCAATGCACTGATCTTCCAACGGTGAAGCCCACAGATCTTTTTCACGTAATACAGGCCAAGACCAAAGCCATTCACATTGCTGCTTTTGTTGTTAGGGATCCTGTAGAATTTGTCAAAGATAAAAGTGATCTTGTTTTTGGAAATGCCAATGCCATTGTCGATAAATTCAATTTGAATTTGTCGCTCATCTTTAGTTAAACGAACATTGATTTCGGGTGACTGTTCGCAGTATTTAATGGAGTTGTCGAGTATATTGTACACCAGATTGGTAAAGTGAAATTCGTCGGCTTCAATAAAAATCGCTTCGTTTGGCGATTCAATATATACCCTGAGTGATCCGTGCTTCAACTGGAGGTTATCTATTACCCCCTGGATAACCGGAACCGGGTTGAGGTTCTTTTTATCAAGGTTCAGCGGCGAGTTATCTGCACGTGCGATATTCAGGATCTTTTCGATGTGTTTGTTGAGTTTATCGCTTTGGTGAATGATGATCTCTGTATATTTTTCTAGCTTTTCATCGGATCGGATCTGTTCCTGTTTGGCCAGGTAATTGGAGGCAATGAGAATGGAAGATAAGGGGGTCTTGAACTCATGCGTCATGTTATTGATAAAATCGCGCTGCAGTTCTGAGTATTTTTTTTGTTGCAGGATCGTGAAGATGGAATATACATAGATCAGCAGGATGAGCACAAGCAAGCCGGTCATGAGCAACCAAAACTTGAGGGAGCTGAAGAAGTAGGTGGTTTCGTTGGGAAAACGGATGGCGAAATAATAGATGAGGTTCTGTTGTTTTGGAAAATGGAAAGAGCTTTTTTTAGCTGATTTATCGGTCATTGATATATAATTGCCGTAAACCATTTCGTCGCTCTCGCATTGGTAGATCGCGTATTCAAAGTCTGTGAGCAGGTTTGATTTTGCAAATTCTGTTTTAAGGCAGTACTCAAGCATTTCGGCTTCAAAATCGTTGTTCACGTTCACGATGTAATAGTTGCTCGAGATCTTATTGATGGGATTTTTAAGTGGGAAGGCATTGTTATTAATTTTGTATAACCTGTCAACAACATGTAACAACGTGATCTGCACTTTTTCACTGAACTTTTTTTCTTCAAGGTTAAAGGCCTGTTTGGTCCAGAGCAGTTGCAGCGACAGGATGCCGGTAATGGCCACAAGGCCCAGTACGATCACACTATTTAATTTATTTATTTTCAAAACGCACGAGCAGGGCTTGGTGACATAATATTAGGTAAAAAAAAAGAGTTGCCGTGAGGCATTAACATGTCATTAACAATTATTTGAATTTGCTTAACAGCCTTTGGAATTTTGCTGTTTTACCTTTGTTCTGTTCTTACTGCAGAAAGAACAAAAAGTAATTATTCATCTTCAGGGAGCAGTGAAATAACACGCTTCATGATACAAAAAACAAAACCTATGAAAACAATTAAAATTTCAATGCTCGCCTTAGCCGCGCTGCTCATGTCCTTTAGCCCGATCCACCAGTCGTCGGCGTCTTCAAACGTTTCCTCAGTTGCTAAAACCGCCTCAATAAAATGGAAACAGGTGGAAATTGACCTGGGAGAGATCACACAAAACAAACCTGTAACCGTTGAGTTTGAATTTACCAATACAGGTGAATTGCCTGTGGTGATTTCAGGGGTGCAGGCCTCCTGTGGTTGCACCAGCACCAACTTTTCCAAAACCCCGGTTTTACCCGGCGAAACCAGCAAGGTGTCTGCAATTTACAACGCTGCATCAAAAGGAAGTTTCAAAAAAACAGTCACGGTGACCACCAACGCCGAGGAGGCTGTAAAAGTGCTGACCCTGATGGGTTCGGTAATTTAGGGATGAAAAAATAAAACCGGTTTTAAAGGGAATTATCCCTTTAGAACACCAGTAATTTAGATAAAAAGCCCTGTAAAGTAATATTTACAGGGCTTTTTTATAAGTTTAATACGAAAGGCCTAGAGTTTTTTAGACTTTTTACTATCGGATTCAATTTTATTTCCATGGACATTAGTCACTGCTCCTCCACATGTTGTACACACCCAATCACCATTATCAGCACCTAAATAGTATTCTTTTTCTGTTTTAGGGTGGTCACAAGGTTTGTTACCCCATGCCTTTTTTAATCTTAGTGCTTCTTCAAATTGCATACTACAAAAATATTAAGATATTTTTCATTTTGGATTTGATTTATCCCAGAGCTCGTTCAATTTTTTAAACATATAATCCGTTTTTACAAAATAAACCAGCTCCTTGAGAATATTTGCTGGAATCGGATTTTTGCCATTGCTTTCAAGAACATTACCCTCAAAATCGAACTTACAATGAACATTTGCCTGATCGTTATCAAGATGAAAGTGTTTTTTACCATCTATTAAATGGTCATTTGAGTAAATATTGAATTTATAACCATACCGCAAATTCCAGTCTCCTACCTGTCTAAATTCTTCGTAACGGGTTCCGCCTTCTATTTCAGCATGTGTTAATCCAGCTTTAATGGTTTGTATTAACAAATCATCAAATCCAAAACTTAATCTTTGAAAATCGTCTACTTCTGCCATGATTATTAGGTAATTTTGGTTTAGGTTTTTGATATAACACCGTACTTTTCGAGGATTGAAAGAAATGTTAAAATGAACTCACCCCATGAAATTAAAATAATAGATTTCCCAGGATATTGGAATTGGCAACTAACATCCATTACAGTAATATTTTCAGCATAAAGATAGTTCAGGGAAATCACGTCGATTTTAACCTCGCCTTGTGAGAAGTGTTTAAACTGATTATTTAATAATCTAAACTCTTTGAAATTGGTAAAATTTTCTTCTAGCACTCTCTTTTTAAATTCCCCTTCTTTTTCTTTTGAAACAGCTTCTATTATTCCATACATAGTTTGGTGTAAAGCTTTTATTTTCGGTATGAAAGAATTGAAATTTTCTTTGTTTTTATCCGATGCCCAATGTACACTTGAGTCAACGAACATTTTACTTTTTACTGAAGATTCTAATAGGGAATAATTTACATCATAGAACTGTTCAATTTCAGCGAAAACCTTCTCGATATCATATTGTAGATAGGCTGCATTTGACAGGCTGTATATCCCTACTTTATTCTTGTTTTCCATTCTTCAATAAAGATATTGTTCTTTTTGATTCCATATGATATTTATATAGAAATCAGTTTTATGAAAAAGTTAATGAAAAGAATCAGAGAGAGTTTTAAAATCTATTCAATACGAGAAATTGAGAGTCCCACCTCACAATATCAAGTAAGAACCCTACAAATCTGGAGACTTAGATTTTCTTGGTACAAACACTTATTGGAAGGGAAAGACTACGATCTAAAGCCTATTCAAGATACTTATAATCAATAAGGTTTTTTAAATTATCAGTTACTACTTTGTTCTTAACTGACCTTAAGTGATAAGAAATTAGAGGGTCGGTTGCTTTGTCTTACCTTCGTTGATTCTCACTAAATCAGTATAAAAATCTTCTATTATACGTCTCATGTATCCTACTTTCCACTGAGTATCATCAATCCCTTTGTTATCTATAACATCCAGCCCTTGCTCCATTTTCATGAAAGCATCCATTGCCAGTGCAAATTTCTGTTCAAGTATTTTTATGTTACTGTCCAATTTTAGTAAATATATGACCAGCTTTCACTTTTGTCAAGGCTATTTAACTTAATTATTATCAAAAATTCTGGTAACTTAGATATGTGATAAATCGAATAAAAATCATATCCATTTTTACTTTAATTTTCACAACATATTTTTTAAAGTCTCAAACTATGGTAACATCAGAAATAATACAAAGGGTTTACTTACTAAAATATGGCCAACAAACAGCTACTTGTTTTTTGATTACCATTCAAGAAAAATCTTACCTCATAACTGCAAGACATGTTTTTCCTGATTCAATTAAATCTGGCTGTTTTCAGGAATTTGAGCTATTTGAACAAAATTGGTCAAAAGTGGGTGGTAATGTTCTTTTTCACCAAAATAAAGAAATTGATATAGCTGTTATTGATCTTAATCAAACTGGTCCAAAAGAAATTCCATATATCTTAGATGTTATTGGAATGACTGTTACACAGGACTGCTTTTTTCTTGGGTTCCCTTTTGGATTAAAAATGAATGTGCCACCTGAAGCGAATCAAAACTTTCCAATTCCATTCATTAAAAAAGGAATAATATCAGCATGGCTTGTTGATGGCACAGGTGTTTTTAGAATTTATTTGGATGGACATAATAATCCTGGTTTTTCTGGGGGGCCAGTTGTAATTAGAAACCAAGGTTCTGAAAAGATGTCAATAATTGGTATTGTTTCTGGATACATTCCTGACAGCAATCCTAAACATACACCCCAAGGTGATATAGTAACTTATGAAAACTCGGGAATAGTTATTGTTTACGCAATAAAACATGTTTTTGATATTATTGAAGAAACAAACAAGAAACCAAAAAAGTAAGCGATTAATCAATTTTAACAATAAATATTACCTTTTCTTTAATTTGATTCTTGATTCCATATCCTATAAATAGCTGGTGACCAACAAAAAACCACCGCATTTGGGGTGGTTTTAATTTTTGGTGTTCTAAAGGGATAATTCCCGTTTTAAACCGGTTTTATTTTACAAAATTTCTAGCTGCCCGAAAAAATCAATTTTTTCAATTTGTTTAAATTGTTGTTCCACCAAATCAACAGTTGTTTCATGACGCAGACTTACAGTTAAAGATACCATTAATAAACAAAAAATCACATCGCGGCCATCAGCAAATTAATGTCTTTGTGCGGCAGATTAAAAGCTTCGCCCAGGTACTGATTGGTTAAAATACCATTATAAATATATACACCATTTCTGAGTCCGGCGTCTTTTCTCACGATGCTTTCAAAACCGCCTTCATCGCCCATGTTTAAAATGATCTGCGAAAAAATATTACTCAGCGCGTAAGAAGCGGTTCTGGCCACCCGGCTGTTGATGTTGGGTACACAATAATGAATTACCCCGTGTTTGCGGAACACAGGTTTGGTATGGTTGGTTACCTGTGAGGTTTCAAACACACCGCCCTGGTCGATGCTTACGTCAATGATCACCGAGCCCGTTTTCATTTCACTCACCATGTTTTCGGTCACCACGCAGGGTGTTCTGCCCTGGCTGGCGCGCAGGGCGCCAATGGCCACATCGGCGCTTCTCAAATGTTTTTCAAGCACCTTGGGCACTATCACAGAGGTAAATACACGGCTGCCCAGTTGATTTTGTAATCTTCTGAGGCGGGAGGTTGAATTGTCGAATACTTTTACCGTAGCGCCCAGACCAATGGCCGCGCGTGCGGCAAATTCACCAACCGTTCCGGCGCCGATGATGATCACCTCTGTGGGTGAAATGCCGCTGATGCCGCCAAGAATGGCGCCAACGCCGTTATTCACATTACTTAATAATTCGGCCGCGATCAAAATACTTGCGCCACCGGCAATTTCGCCCATGGCACGAATGAAAGGGAAAATACCGGCCTCATCAATGATGAGGTCAAAGGCCACACAGTTCAGTTTTTTTGAAATTAATTTTTTTAAAAAATCCTGGGGTTGCACGCTGAGCTGCAGCGCGCTCACCAGAGTTTGTTTGGGCTGCATCAGTTCAATTTCCTCAAGGGTAGGGGGAGCAATTTTAAAAATGGTATTGGCCTTGTAAACATCGTTTGGGCTGAGTACTATCTCTGCTCCGGCCTCGCTGTAATCAGTATCATCAAAGTTAGCGGCTTTTCCTGCACCGGCTTCAATCACAATTCTATGTCCGTTGTTCACGAGCAGGGCAACAGCATCCGGAACGAGTGCAACCCGGTTTTCCTGGAAAGCGATTTCTTTTGGAATGCCAATGTACAGTTTGCCTTTTTTACGGGCCACTTCCAACATCTCTGTCTGCGGGGCGTAAGCGCCCTTGGTTAAAGAAAACAAAACATCTCTTGTCATTACCATAATTTTGTAATTTTAATTAATACGCGGGGCCATTGTATTTAGGGGCCGTACAATCGTCCACGCCTCTTCTTTTTTTCCTTTTAACCAATCCTACCCTCAATTCAAAAGTTCTGTTCCTCACTTTCACATTGTCGTGTGTGTGCCTGATGATATCGGGGTTCCAATGTAATTCAGCGAAACCATAAATGGTTTTAAAAAGCGGAAATTCGTAACCAAGGGCCAGGTCACCGCTGAACCAGAATTTTGGAAAGTTGGCGCTTACCGGGGTAAATACCGAGGCGCTGCTCCTGAATAAATATTCTAGCCTAACACCTGCCAGGGCGTACCAGTGGGCGTCGAAACCAATGGGGTTGTAGAATTTAAGATAGTTGTTCCATTGAATATAAGTGTATTTGTTCACCCCGAAAGAGCCGGTGCGGTCGCCGGTGAATGGATTCACCAATTCCATTTCCTTGGCGCCTTTATTCGCGTACTCCAGCTCCGTTTGCCAACGCAGGTTGTCGCGCGTTGAAAATTCAGCGAAGATGCCCGCGCCCCATTTAAAATATTCTTTGGAGATGTGGCTCTGCGGGTAAAAACGGTTAAACACATAGGGTGTGTCGCTTTTAATTTCCGTGTCCAGATTTTTATAATAATGTGCCGACTCGGTAAGTGCGCCAAAGATCCCGAAGCCCTTAAAGAACTGCGCTTTGGTATAAAAAGTACAAAGTATGGTTATGGATAAAATGAAATTCCTCATATTTTTCATGCACTTACGGCTTCGGCCCCTGCGCTTATTTTTTTAATTAAACCCTGCAAAACCTTTCCAGGACCAACTTCTATGAATTGTGTCGCGCCATCCAGGGTCATTTGTTGCACGCTTTGTGTCCATTTTACCGGGGCGGTGAGTTGGGCTATTAAATTTTTCTTTATCTCAGCGGCGCTCGAAACCGCGTTAGCCGTTACGTTCTGGTATACAGGGCAAATAGGTTCACTGAAAGTTGTTGAGTGGATCGCGGCTTCGAGTTCAACGCGGGCTGGCTCCATCAGTGGTGAGTGAAAGGCACCGCCAACAGGCAGCACCAGGGCGCGTTTGGCGCCGGCCGCTTTCATTTTTTCACAGGCGATTGCGATGCCTTCGTTGCTGCCGGATATCACGAGTTGCCCCGGACAATTGTAATTGGCAGCTACAACAATATGACCCGAATTGGTAATGTCTGAACAAATATCCTCAACAACCTTGTCATCTAAATTTAATATCGCGGCCATAGTGCTGGGGTTAATCTCGCAGGCTTTTTGCATGGCCTGGGCACGTTTGAATACAAGTTTTAAAGCGTCTTCAAAGGTCAGCGCTTTATTCACTACCAATGCCGAAAATTCGCCGAGCGAATGGCCGGCAACCATGTCGGGTTTAAGCTGCTCGCCCAGCGTGGCGGCGAGTATAACGGCGTGTAAAAATATAGCGGGTTGAGTGATCTTTGTTTGTTTCAGCGCTTCTTCAGTGCCGGAAAAAAGTGTATCGCTGATCCTGAACCCTAAGATCTCGTTTGCTTTTTTAAACAACTCTTTTGCCAGAGGATTAGAGTCATAAAGGTCCTTTCCCATCCCGGGGAACTGAGACCCCTGGCCTGGAAACACGTATGCTTTTTTCATAGTTTGTGTAAAAGTTAGGAATGTAAATTTAACAGAATAATGGAATAAAACAAAAGCTATTTAGGAGGCTTTAGTTAACGAAGGGATGTTTATTTCAGCTGTCTCTGAAATGGCGCTTGTTAGCTTGTTCCGGTTGATTGCGAAATAAATGCGCGCTGCGCTGCAAGTCCGCGAATGACGGGGGGCTTTCAACAAAAATCCCGATCGCGGATCGGGATTTTTGTCGAGTGAGCAATTTGACTACAGTGCCTGTGAAAAGCCGGCCCTGATCTTATCGGCAGCGTATTCGCCCCCGTACAATTTGTCTTTTATCTTGCTGAAAGATTCAATCGTGTATTTGACGTCTTCCTGTGTGTGAATGGCTGTTGGGATGAGCCTTAAGATGATCATGCCTTTTGGAATTACCGGGTAAACCACCATAGAACAGAAAATACCAAAATTCTCACGGAGATCGATCACCATGTTGGTGGCTTCAGGAATAGAGCCGCGCATGTAAACCGGGGTCACCATGGTATTGGTAATGCCAATGTCAAAACCCGCGTCTACCAAGCCCTTTTGCAGGCTGTTGGCAATTTCCCAAAGCTTTGTGCGGTATTCGGGATGCGCATTCAATAATTCAAGTCTTTTTAACAAACCATAAACCAAAGGCAGCGGCAACGATTTCGCGAAAATCTGAGAACGCATGTTGTAACGTAAAAATGTGATGATCTCTTTTGTTGAGGAAATAAAACCACCGATCAAAGCGAAAGACTTGGCGAAGGTACCGAAGTACACATCCACGCCATCCTGGCAACCCTGTTGTTCACCGGTTCCACCGCCATTGGGCCCCATGGTACCAATACCATGCGCATCGTCAACAAATAAACGGAAGCTGTATTTTTTCTTTAATTCAACGATCTCTTTTAATTTTCCCTGAGTGCCGCGCATACCGAAAACGCCTTCGGTGATTACGAGAATGCCGCCTCCTGTTTTTTCAACCAATTTTTTCGCGCGTTCCAGTTGTTTTTCGCAATCTTCGATGTCGTTGTGTTTGTATACAAAACGTTTGCCCATGTGCAAACGCACGCCATCAAGGATGCAGGCATGGCTCTCTGCATCGTAAACAATTACGTCGTGCCTGTCAACCAGCGAATCAATTGCCGATACCATGGCCTGGTACCCAAAATTACAAAGTATGGTGTCTTCTTTTTTTACGAGTTGAGACAATCCTTTTTCAAGTGCCTCGTGGTAATCAGTATTCCCGCTCATCATGCGCGCACCCATGGGTGCCGCAAGTCCGAATTTTTCAGCCCCTTCAACATCCGCTTTGCGCACTTCGGGGTGATTGGCCAGGCCCAGGTAATTATTAAGGCTCCAGTTCAGTAGTTTTTTTCCCCTGAAAATCATGTGCGGGTTAATGTCCCCTTCCAGTTTGGGAAAGGTAAAATAACCATGGGATTCTTTCGCGTGCTCGCCAATAGGGCCCAGATTGGCTTTAATCTTTTCAAATATATCTTTCATTTGGGTTTTTTGATTGAGGTAGTAAAGATAGGGTTTTTAAGGGAAAATATGGGTTTTTTATCAAAAGCAGGTAGTTTAAACCATTGCTTCGCCGGGCTGCAGGGCATTAAACCATACTTTTTCAACCCGGTTAGACGAAGCCATTATGTTGGCGATTTTTCATACATTTATATTATAAAATTTCAAAGTGGGTTTAAAAATTACCTGGATCGCAGTTTTGCTTCTTGTTTGCAGGCTACTTGCCGCGCAGGTAGGCGGTCAGTATGTTCCCGGAACGGTTTGCCAGAACTGCCCCTCTAAAGGCAACGGTGGCCAGAGTGTGATGAATGGCACAGCCGCTATTGCAACCAGCTATACCATGAGCGCCTGCGGACTCAACTTTACACAGGCAAGCATCGATCTTCATCAAAGGTTTGTGAGTCCCAACTCAACGCCTGGGGCCGTGCAACCCGCAACAATCGCTATTTCCGGCATCCCGCTCTGCAGTTACGTAGTTAAGGCTTTTCTTTATATAGGGGTAGTAGGTAACGGAGCTCCTTTTACGCCAAGCATTGTAACCGGTGGCGACACACAACCTGTTCCTTTAACACTGGTAGGAACCGATGTGAGCCCCTGTTGGTCTACAGTAGGAACTTTTGTTTACAAAGCCGATGTCACTGCTTTCATTACCGGCAATGGCACCTATACTATTTCAGGTGTTCCCGTTTTTCCTGCTGCTACCGACGCTGAAGGGGCAACCCTTTTTGTTATTTATTCTGATTTAAGTCAGGGATATACCGGCAATATTGTGATCGCTGATGGTTGCCAGGTAAATGTGGGGGTCACCAATCTGGTCAATACTTTAAGCGGATTCAACGTTTGCGGCACGCCAACACTCACCAGTAGTTTTATGATTATTGGTGATCTCCAGGGTGTGGCACCCTGTAATCTGAGTCTTAACACGCCAACTACCACGCCCAACTATACCACGAATCCGGCTGCTGACAAGGTTTGGGATTTTTTCACCTCGCCCGGTGCTCCGGCTTCAATAGGGCAGAGTACAGCCAGTTACGGAGTTCTGAATACTGGCGGGGATTGTATGTTCCTTACGCTCGCTGGCATGTATTACCGTTCTTCCTGTCTCACTTGTTCTCCACCTTCGCCATTAATCGTGTCCCTTACCGCGACCTCCTGCCCTTCAGGTGCCACAGTTGCCGTGAGTGGTGGCATCGCGCCCTATACTTATACATGGACAGGCACTTCGCAAACAACATCGCTTGTTACCGGGCTGAGTGCAGGCAATTATACCGTTAAGGTTTCTGACTTGAGTGGTTGCAGTCTTGGTACAGCCACCTTTGTGTTGAATAGCTCGCCTGCTGCCACCATTGCTATTAACGCGCCACCACCGGTTTGTAATGGGTCAAGTGTCGCGCTGATCGCTGGTCCGGCGAGTTCTTATTCATGGAGCCCCTTCATCGGATTAAACGGAAACGGCTCAGCTTCGGTAATCGCCTCACCTTCTGTGAGCACCGTTTACAGCCTGAACTTCAGCGATGCGTTGGGTTGTATCGGTATGTCAACAGTGGCCGTTTCCATCAATCAGAATCCCACACCCCTGGCTGGATCGAACAGCCCGCTGTGCGAGAATGCCAACCTGCTTTTAACTGCAGGCGGCGGCAACTCTTACCTTTGGAGCGGTCCTAACAGCTTTGCCAGTTCATTGCAAAATCCGGTTTTCCCGGTTCAACTCGCGAGCGATGGTATTTACCAGGTGATAGTGATTGGGGCGAATGGTTGTCAGGCTTTTGCCTTCACAACAGTCAGCGTTCAGCCGAGCCCAAATCTAACGGCAACCTCAAGCCTTGTTTGTGCCGGAAATCCGGCCCTTCTTTTAGCTGGTGGCGCTGTTAGTTATACCTGGTCAGGACCAAATAACTTCAGCAATAACAACTCTCAAAACATCAACTTTCCCTCTGCGAGCTTTTCATTGGCCGGCACCTATACAGTAGCGGGTACGGCAGCAAATTCATGCACCGCTTCGGCTACGGTTAATCTTTCGGTAGCACCACTTCCTCCAGTAAATAGCGCCAATGTGAATGTGTGTGAGGGACAAACAGCCCTGCTTATTGCCAGTGGCGCTGTGAGTTATTACTGGAGCGGACCTATGAATTACAGTTCCACCTCGGCGAGCGCGGTGGTGCCTTTGGCCGATAGCCTGAGTGCCGGCATCTACACGCTAACAGGATCTGATAACAACTCATGCAGCAACACGACAACTGTCAATCTAACGGTTTTGGCACTGCCATCGCTTTCGGTAACCGGTACAACCACCGTTTGTCTTTATCAACCCTTAATGATCACTGCAAACGGCGCCCAGTTTTATACCTGGAGCGGGCCTTTGGGTGTGGCTTCGCTTTCGCCTTCTTTGACCATTGCCTCTGCCAGTAGTGTTATTCCGGTAACTTATACAGTTACAGGTACAGCAGCAAATTCCTGCACAAACGCTGCAACAGCCGTGATTGCTACATTTCCACTACCAACTGTGGTGATCAACTCGGGGAAAAGAAAGGTGTGCGCGGGTGAAAGTACCACGCTTTCAGCCAGCGGAGCGCTGAACTATTCATGGTTGCCACAGGGATTGCCATCGCTGGGTACCGTTATTGTAACACCGGCAGCGAATACGGTTTACACTGTTCAGGGGGCTGACATCAATGGTTGTATGGGCACTGCCAGCATTTCAATATTTGTCAGCCCATGCACTGCAATCAACGAAGTGTCATACGATTCACGCAGGATTATAATTTACCCAAATCCCAACGCAGGTAATTTTACAGTTGAATCAAAAGGCCCTGCGCGTTTACTGCTGGTAAACAGCCTAGGGCAGTATATCAGCGAAATGGATCTGAACAGCAACAACCAATTCCGGGTTTTTGTGGACGGACTGTCTGAAGGCGTTTATTACCTGGTTTCAACAGACCAGGGCATCCGTGAAAAAATCATCATTCAAAAATAAACCTGTGAAAATAAAAAACATATTTGGCCTTTGCCTCGTGCTTTTAACCGTAGTTGCACAATCTCAGAATGTCTGCAATCCAAACGGCAACCTCATCATTTATACCAATTACGATGGGGGTAATTTAAATATCAATGTCGATCAGAATATTCCCAACCTCGTGATAGGCGTGGTGGGATATGAAGCCACAGCCATTAACCTGAGTGGGGCGTTTGTAGCCAATGTCGCAGCCGTGCGGTATGCGGGGTTTAATGGCACAAACAATCCCTGTAGCGGCGTATTGGCCACTTCAATCAATGGCGCACCAATGGCTGCCTTGACCACAACAGTATTCGCACCGGCAGCAACACTGTCTAATTCCAACGGTTATGGCATGATCATTTGCGGGTATTCCTGCTCCAACAGCACCAATCAGGGAGGCTGTAATACAGTAGATCAGATCGAAGCTTATTTTTTGAATTATTTTTCAGGAAGTTCTCTTTTCGCGCACAAGGTGCAGTATAACTGCTGGAGCGGCACTTACAGCGTTTCAGCAGGCGGATCTTGTTGCCCGGCAAATGCTTTATTGCAGGGGAGCATTGCCGGCAATCAAACAGTTTGTGCCTCCGGAGCAATGGGAGCCACAGTAACACCGCTTACTTCAAGTGTGCTCGCGAGTGGCGGTACCGGTGTGATTTCTTACCAATGGCAGTCTTCCACCACTTCTAATTCATCGGGTTTTTCAAATATTTCCGGCGCAACGTCCCCGACATACAATCCGGCATCACTAAGCGCCACAACATATTTCAGGAGAGGAGCCAGCACCCCGGTAAACCCGGTTGTTTACAGCAATGTGATAACCGTGTCGGTAAACCCGGCACCAGCAACGCCTTTCGTTATAATGCCGCTTAAGGTATGCGATGGCGATAATGTGAATATGACTGTATCATCGCCTGGAGCGGTTTCCTACACCTGGTCTGGTCCGGGCAGTTTTACGAGCGCCCTCCAATCTCCAACGCTCATTGCTCAACTGAACAGCGCGGGCGTTTATTCTGTTGTTGTGTCCAATGGATTTTCCTGCACAGCGACAGGCTTGTCAACACCTCTGGTTGTTGTGCCAAGGCCGGTCGTTATGGTGTCTCCATCACCCAGTATCGCCGTATGTCTTCCGGCAAACGTTAGTCTTTTCTCAAACGCTATTTCGGCGATTAGCTATATGTGGTCTGGACCAAATAACTACACGGCTGGTACTGCAAATACTACTCTGTATTACCCTCCTCCATCTGCTTCAGGAATTTACACCGCTTCTGTCACTTTCTTTAACAATGGCATCAGTTGTATCGGAACCAATACCATTTATGTGCTCATACAGCCCAGTCCAACACTGTCTGCTATTGGCGCAACGGTGTGTGCCGGACAACCAGCCGTGCTTACAGCAACAGGCGCCACCAGCTATTTATGGAATGGCCCCGCCGGCTTCACCGCGACCACGCCGGGTATATCTGTTCCCGGATCTAATAATTTAACCTCTCAGATATACACAGTCACAGGACTGCTCGGGTCGTGCAGTAGCAGTGTTGTTGTTACGCTCAAGGTTAATCTCTGTGCAGGAATAGCTGAAAACGAAAGTCGTGGTGTTTTTAAGGTCTTTCCAAATCCAAATGCCGGTAGTTTTATGATCGTTTCCGAAAGCCCGATGCAACTCGTATTGATAAACGCACTGGGGCAGACTGTAAAAAGGATTGAACTTCCTGCAGAGAATAAAATTTGCATCGATGTGCCTGACGGCGTCTATTACCTGGTTTCAGCAGACGGTGCCAATAGCCAGAAGTTACTCATCACCAGGTAACACTGTTGTTGATCATTGTGCTGCAGCGCTTTTTATCTTTGCTTCCTCTTCATTTCTAAGGCCTTTGAAACTCATGAGTTTTACCTTGATGGATCCCACCGTAATGGGGGTTTCAATGTAGATGGGTAATTTGTTTTTATCATCACTCGCCCACACGATCATGCCTTCCCCTTTTTTAAAAATGGTGCCTTCAATAAGAAGCGGACTGAATTTGATGCACCTGTAAGTGCCCAGTTCTTTGGATACAAATGTTTCCTTGCCCAGGTATCTTACGTAAGTGGGGTAGATCGTTCCATCAACCAGCAGGGAAATACTGACGGTATCGTTTTTTTTGCAGTTCGAATAATCAATACTGCGGGCGTAATATATGGCGGTGAGCACATCTATGGTGCAGCTGCCTGTTTTTAAGGTATCAACCTTAGCCGGTTTTGATCCGTAATTGATAATGGTGCAGGCTTTTTTATGGGCATTGTTAAAAAGATAAATGTGTTTGTCTTTTTTATTGCCTTCGTGGATGTTTGCCTGAAATTTCAGCGGCCTGAAAGATTCTGAATCGAGATAAGTTTCGAAAACATCGCGTACTTTAAAGAACCAGTCATACTTGGGATAAGTGCTGCCACTGCCGTTCAGGAGATAACAAGATTTACCGTTGTAAATGCCCGACTTAACCTTAAAGCTGGCTTGTGCCGATTCGAGCCAGATGAGGCCCCAGTTATAAATCACCGAGTAATTCAACTCCTCGCCGGCTGAAAACGCAATTGGCTTAAGGCCGCATGATACCTGGCAGGTAATGCATCTCCCATTAAAGATGATGAAAAGAATTAGAAGTCTGCGGCCAAGTACCATGATTTAATTCCCGATTAACATTCAAAAATTAAAGATAGTCTATTGGTAACGTAAAATACCTTCATGACTAAGCAATGTGTATATAAAACAGGCGCGGTTCACGCTGTTATAAAACAAAAAATCCCTCCGAATTGAATCGAAAGGATTTTTCTAAATTGTGGTGGGGGTTGACGGGTTCGAACCGCCGACCCTCTGCTTGTAAGGCAGATGCTCTGAACCAGCTGAGCTAAACCCCCATTGTTTTTTGGTGTGCAAATGTAAAATTTTAATTTTAATTATTCAAAAAAATAATTAAAAAATTAAGCGTCAACACCTGTATCCGGAATTAACATGCCGTCTACCAGGATACGACCGCAATGTTCGCACACAATGATCTTTTTATTTAAACGTATATCCAACTGGCGCTGAGGTGGAATTTTATTGTAACAACCGCCACAAGCATCACGTTCAACAGCAACCACAGCCAAACCGTTGCGTGAATTTTTGCGGATTCTTTTGTAGGCGTTCAGCAGGCGATCTTCAATGTGAGAGGAAGCTTTCTCACTCTCTTTCAACAATTCCTTTTCTTCTTTTTCAGTTTCGGCAACAATTTCATCCAACTCGCTTTTTTTAGCTTTCAGGTCCTTGCTGCGCTCGTCAAATTCAATTTTGCTTTTTTCAAGCAATTCACTTTTCATTGCAATACCCGCTTTTGCTTCCTTCATGCGTTTTTCAGCAAGCTGGATCTCCAGGTTCTGAAATTCTACTTCTTTTGTAATAGCATCGTACTCGCGGTTATTGCGCACTTTACCCTGTTGAGCTTCGTATTTTTTGATGTTGGATTGAAAATCCTTGATGGCTTGTTTTTTCTCATTGAGCGAGTTTTCCAACTCGGCAACTTCTTCGGTAACGTTAGTAAGCCTTGTTTCCAGGCCGGTTACTGTATCTTCCAGATCGCTCACTTCTAAAGGCAATTCACCGCGAATGATACGCAGGCGGTCAATTTTTGTATCGATTAACTGAAGTTGGTAAAGGTTTTTTAATTTTCCTTCTACCGAAGCATCTACTTTTTCTTTAATTTTTGCGCTCATGTCTTAAAAATAATTTATCGGATTGGTATTAATTTTCGATAAATGGATTGCAAATGTAGTAAATTTTTTATTAATAATCTCATAAAAAATTTCAGGGGTAAACTGCTCAGACTCATAGTGTCCGGTATCAATCATCAGCAATTTGTTGTCAACGTCAAAAAACTCGTGGTATTTAAAATCCGAAGTAATAAAGGCATCTGCCTGGCTTCCAATGGCATTTTTAAGTAAAAAATGCCCACTTCCACCACAAAAAGCTACTTTTTTTACATTTTTACCCAGTTTTTTCGTGTGTTTTAATGCCGGAACACCAAATGTTTTTTTAACATGATTTAGAAAGTCCATTTCCGTCATGGGGTTTTCCAGTTCGCCGGTCATGCCACTGCCAATCTGCGGGTGTTTATTGGTTAGCAAATACACATCGTACGCAACTTCTTCATAAGGATGGGCAGTCAATAATGCGCTCAAAACTTTTTGTTCATTCGCGATCTCAAAAATGGTCTCAATCCTGATCTCCTGCTCCCTGCTTAATTCATGTCGTTTTCCGGCGAATGGATTTGACTGCGCATTGCCTTTAAAAGTGCCCGTACCTTCTGTATTAAAACTGCAGCTGTCGTAATTCCCAATATTGCCTGCTCCCGCAGCGAACAAAGCTTTTAAAACCAAATCGTGGTGTGAGGCAGGTACATAGGTGATTAGTTTTTTTAACAGTCCGGTTTTTTGCGCCAAAATGGAAAGGTTTTTTAAGCCGAGTTTTTCGCCAATCTTCCTGTTCACACCCGATCGTACATTGTCGATGTTCGTGTGGCAGGCGTATATAGCAATATCGTGTTTGATCGCTTTTATGATGGTGCGCTCAACATATCCCGAACCTGTAAGTTTTTTTAAGCCTGAGAAGATTACCGGGTGGTGCGCTATGATGAGATTGCAACCCTTTTCAATGGCCTCATCAACCACACTTTCGGTGCAATCGAGTGTCAATAAAGCGCCGGTGGCTTCCCAGGTTTTGTTACCGGTTAGCAGCCCGCAATTGTCATAATCTTCCTGGTAAACAAGGGGCGCAAAGGCCTCCACTTCTGAAAGTATATCGTTAATTATCATCTGCAGCCTATTTTTCAACCACAATCTTCTTACTCAGCTTCACACCATTTGACTGACCGCTTATAAAATAAATACCGGTCGGCAGGTTGCTAACCGTTACCTCGTTTTTATTGTTTGGCGACAACTGTATGGTTTCTACCACCTGGCCCAAAGCGTTGGTCAATAATAAGGTCATGGCCGCGTTGGCCCTGATCACAAATTGACCGTTGTTAGGGTTCGGAAACACGTTCAATACTGTCTCTCCACCCGCCCGGGCCTCAT